>JAVQJL010057805.1:0-27204 GCA_036024295.1 Nannoperca obscura
CTCTATTTTTCTACTGTTTATTATTCTTTTTTTCAATCACTTTATTGAGCATTGTAACTGTATCAAAAAGCAATTTCCCTTCTGGGATTAATAAAGTATTTCTGATTCTGATTCTGATACAGTTATCAGTCCTCAGTCATAGACTAAATATAACAAATGTTTGTCATGACATGGTGCAACTTCATAAATTCATTCATTTCAAGTCATTTCTGGAGTCCAGAAACAAATCAACAATGTACAGTATATTCAGGGTGAGTGGTTGGTTGTAGGCAAAGCTTAATATTTTCCTTTATTCGATTAGAAATTCAAGGTAAATTAAAGGTTGTTTTTCAGACATAATGCTGGTGACATTTCAATGATTGGAACACAATCATAAGCATTCGGAAATCCATACTTCACAACATTGCATACTCTTCATTAATTAACTTCCTATTGATCGCTGACCTCGCCACTTCAACTTATTTCCATTTCACATTTCAGCTTACAATTCAGTCAACTTGCGTTCTCGTAAAATACAGTGCATGAGTAAGATGAAGTGGTGAGGGCAGGGGGGAAGCAAATGTAATGTCATTATGTTCAGAATAATGAAAATTTAATTATTTTAGCTAGTCCTATCTCCCATTTTGAGATTTCAAAATACTTTCATTTTTTAAAATGCTTTCATTAAAACAGCCAATAAGTTAATCTTGTTGATAATGGATTTTTTTTTAATTTTAAGTGCAGGCTTTCGACTCAAGCTCAAGGACCCACCCAGCAACAGGCTCAAGAGGCTGGAGGACGTTATGAATTATTTGCAGGGCTGACACTGTCTGTGTTTTTCACTCATGATCAGGGCTAAATTTAAAAGCTCAAGTGTTGAGTTCTATTCAAGCAAAAACTGGAGAAATACATAGATTTTCAGGTAATGCTACATGGACACAGTACGCTGAAATATCACATGAAATAAATGAATATGGTTATACAGTAGCCAAAAACAAAATAAAATGATCATAAGCCATGATGCTGTTTGATGACTGTGGGGATTCTTCTCAAAGAAAATGTTTAAACATACAGTATGGGACACTCCTCATTCCACATACCAACACCATGATGATACAGAGGTCACAAGAGCCCTTAAAGTTATTTCTTTTAAAATGATGTTGATAACTCTGTGACAAATAATTTGCTGCTGAGCTTTTCACCATCACTTTTAAAGGCTAGTTTTGTACTGAACTGAACTGAACAGCTTGAACCAGCAGAAGACTGAATCGTTAATTGTTGATCACTAATTGTGTTATGAATTGGTACTGACTGGAGATGGTTTACCTTTTGAGGGCATATATATCAAATGGCACCATATTCAATTTAATATGGGTTTTTGTTACCATGACGACAATGGTCTGGTATGCCTATATATGTCACTTTGGAAGTCATTGGCAAACTACCTATTCTGTTTATGGAGTCATATCTCCTAATTTAAGAAACACTCCTGTGGGTCGTGTTACAGGTTAGGAAAAAATGAGCAATGTTGTCGTTTGGGTTTGAGGACCTCTTTTAGCCATTCTAGGTGTTAACATTCTCGCTTTTGGTTTCCGATTTTTTTCTCAAAGGAGAACACATGACCTGTGATTTACAGAGAAGATATGTGTATGCTGCAGCAGACAAAAAAGTATTTAGTATAGACTTAAAGTTAAGTGAAAAAACATTATGGTTACACGCCAATGAGCTGAAAGATGCTAAAATGCTCCCTTGAGCTGAGGGCAACTGCAGAGTCCAGTGAGATAATTTGTGGATTCTTCACTACGAACGACCATGTCAACATTACACATATTCATTTGATCCTTTGCAACTATAAATATACTGACTACAGCAGCTGTACAATAAGTATAGAACCTTACGGTCTTGAAAGTAAATGAAAAAGACAAACTGAGAAAAAGCTGGAATCACTTTTCAAGCAAATTTCAAAATAAGGGGTGCTTGTTGATGTCTTGTAGAAATTCTTGGAATGCCAAAAAGGTGATAAAGCTGCTTGCTGTGAATTCCAAAAACTACACTTTGGATATTGTGGCAGCATGTGCAATTTCCTGTATTTAAGATAGAGTTAGTTCAGGCTTACTCAAAGACGTAGCCTCAGAGCCTTTAATCTGGGTTTGTTCACACCTTAAAGTCAAACGTCTTTATTGAGTAGACTGTAGCATAGTGGGAGGCATACTGTAGAAGGAGAAAGACTGAGCTTGTTTTGTCCAGTGTGCCTCTTCAGGTATTGATAGCATGTTAGTCGAGAGTGTCCTTAGTATAGTGACAGCCATACTGCACAGAGGAAACACCATAATAAACTCAACAACTCCTCAATATTTTGGACCATCTCCATGCGGCATTCTTTTTGGCTCCTGAGCCTTCAGCCACCTGCACAACTTGTAATAAAACTGTCACAAATGAATGAAAGTCTTGAGGAGGAGAAGGGGTGGGGGTGTGGGGTTTAACACAGATGTCCAAATAAAGTGTGAATGATTCATTTTGCCAAGATTAGTGGCATTCTCAAGCAGAAACTTTCCCATGGCAAAGGAACTCCGTTGCTTTCATTACTGCCCTGCGGATTGTCATCATAAATTGATTTTCTCCCTGAAAGACAAATTAAATTGCACATGAAATACAACAGAAAGAACAAGAACGTGTCTGTTTCTCCATTTTCTGCCACAGCTCCCGTTCCCTCCCTTCTCTTTGTTGTCCCCCTTTTTGTCAATTTCCCATGTCTCTCACATCTAAGTGATCCAGAGTGTTCAAACTTAAATTAAGATCTCTGGCAAGATAAACAGTTAAAACCAGTTCCCATAGTTACGGCTCACACAGCGTGGTGATTGCATTATAATCCGACAGCAATCAACTCTAAATGAAACAGGGATGATAAGGGTGCTATTTTCTGTGTGTGTGTGTGTGCGTGTGTGCGTGCGTGCTTGAATGTAGCTTATTTCGTTCCTTTGTTCGACTTAGATTTTTATTACCTTCCAATCAGGTCAGCTCCACAGCGGAGGCTTTTTGGACAAACATGGCCATGATGTGGGCAGAATGAGATTACGACACTACAGCAGGGCTGCAGTGAAGGGCCGTCTGCTGTTGTGGAAATTTTGGTGTCCCCTGATAACTCAGAAAATGCTCCAGTTGACACTTAGCATGAAAGTGAGTTTGCCCTTCACATTTAAGCACTGTCTCATCCCACAATCCATGTACTTAAAAAATGAAAAAAAAACACAAAGACACAATAACTAGATCTGGAAAAGTCAATGTGCCTTCTTTATTGAATCACACCATTAAACTAATGAAAAGATACGTCTTTAACTATTAATTAAGATATTTGATCAATATTCTCCTGTTAGTCCTTGGTAGGAAGTGGACATAACATATAAATTAAAAAGTACAGCTGTGCACTGAGCATGCCGGTATAAACAGAAAGCAGATTGTCTACTCCGGTTGGTTGCAGAAAAATGTGCTGCTTTTCAATCAAATATCTGGTAGACTACTTTATAACGTGAAGGCTGTATTATGTCTACTGTTTACCTAGCAGTTGTCACAACAGAAGATAAAATAGTTGCCACCGTAATAACCTTTAGGAGTAAAATCCTGTCTCATAATATTGTAAACTGGTGTGCAATGTTTTAGCATCTGATAAGCCTCCAGACTCATGGATCTATCAAATGTAATTGTGTCACTGGTACCTGAAATAACACGCCCCCACTTGTAATTTCTTAAAGTGGGGCTGATTTTGATCTGAATGGCCATTATTAGGTCCCTGTTTTAAGGTTTTACGCCAAAATAGGCACTTTTAATTAGTTGCAGCACTCCACCCACCATGGTGAAAACAGGCATGGAGGTATGGAGCTATGAAAATACCAAATAAGCGCAAGCGCGACTAAATAGTCTACTGCCAGACAAAGTTTGCACTGGGCTGTGTTTCAGCTACTGCTGGCTTTGTACCAGCACACAAATACCTCCCAACTAAATAAATGACTAATTAAATTTACCAAAGTTAATGTTTGCTTAGGTTTGGGGCAAAGAAGGCGAAAAGTGTGCATAAGTGTGACACTTAGGTTCTGGATAGGAACAGCATATAAAGGAAAGGGAGAGACCCATAGGTCAAAACATTGATTCACAAAAAAATCTTTGCCTAAAAGGTTTAGGCAGAAAAAGTACTTGGTTAATTTGAGTGAAAGATTGTGGTTTGTGTTAAAATATCTACTTGGTTATGGGAAGTTAGGGGAGCCAATGTTGACCTTCGGTAGGAAACAGGTCTGCCATGTTAAATCACATGCTGTATTGACTCAAGCATCCACACTGACTTCCTCTCAGTGAGGTTGTGCAGTGCTATAACAACATTCGCCTTTGCTCCTGACAGACCATAGTCATAATTTGCAGAGCCACAAGAGGTCTTTGTCAGGTAAACAGCACCAAACAAACAAACAATGCTGAATAGGGCCCATAATCTCATAGCTGACAAGGATTTGATGAGAGACATCTAAAACACTTTTCAAAAAGTGTTAAATCTTTGGAGGAATGGGAGCATCGTGCTGCTTAAACTGGTTTGAAATGTTCATGTATGTGGTTGAGTGAGAAGCTATTTATTGCAAGTCGCTGTCTTTCAAATTAAAGTTGCAGTAAGATTGAGCACAACAGTTCTCTGCCCTTAATCTTCACAAATCCTGACGCTCAATCAACTCCTGAACCTCCACCACCACTTTCTCATAGCCTCGACACTAAACAGAGAGGCTTTCCTGTTCATTCTTCCACGTCTGAGACTTGGTGTCTCTGTGGGAAGAATGCTGCTCATCTGAGATGTCTGCAGGTTGTCAGAGCGAGAGAGAGAAGACCGAGGGGTAAGGCGAACCCCAAGGCAGCCCCAAGACAAACAAGAGAGGCATCTGTTAGTGGAAGCCGTCATCAGTCATCCTAAAGAAATGATCCCCTCCACCGTGTGCCACTGATCAACAAGGAGCTGCATGCTCAGGACTCCTCGCAAAAAGACAAAACCCTCTTTCATTACTGGCTTGTTTTAATCTACATTAAAGTTAGCAGATACCCATGCTTACTGCCATTTCTTTCATTTGAAGATTTAGATGAATCAATACAGTTGGTTCAGGTAGATTTGGCACATTGAGAGAAATTAGCAAATACTGAGGAGGCGAAGTTGGAGAAATGCCATTTCTGAGATAAACAGTCTGGTTTCAACAAAGCCACAACACCATCTCCCACACTGCATTGTATTGTATGCACAGTATGCAGTACAGAGCAGGTTGCTGTAAATAAAAAAGGGCAGTCATTCAGTAAAGTGGGGTTAGAGCCAAGTGAAATATGCTCCCAATTATGGCAATGGGTGTAAGGAGCTAATAAAGTGAATGTCCCTACAAGACACTGAACCCTAATGGATCCCAACTAATTTGCTTTAACTGATGAATTTCCCACTCCAGTTGTGTGGGGTTGAATAATTATGAAATTTATCACAAGACATTGAGACTCATTAAGGATTCACGACATTTCATTAAAGCAATGTTGTTAGAGGCAGCACACGGTGTTCTGTTTGTGTTTGTACGTGTGCGCATGCAGAGAGTCTGAAATAGTGTGTAGAAGCAATTATCCAACGATTAAAGCACTTAAAGGAAGGGCTGTTTGCTTCTCTGTCATTTAGTTTCTGAATTCCATCATTCCACATCTCTCTCTCTCTCCGTCTCTCTCTCTTTTCCCATGGCTGAGATGTTTTCTGGCTCTGTTGTGCGTATTCATTACTGTCAAGGGCTTCTGGTGTGTTTGAAAATGTGCACCCTGATCCATCAAAACCCTCACAAAATCCATTTCATTTATATATAAAAATGTCATGACAGACTAGATGGGTTCATAATATAGATTTGCAGGATTTTGGAGCCCAAATCCTGTACAGACATAGAGTTTAGAGTGCAGTTTATTAGGGGGAATAAAGTCCCTTCTTGTTTAGAATGGTATCAAATGAAAAAGGCTTTGTGGAATTAAATTAACATTTTTAAATATAGCATAACGCTGTGAACGTGACAAATATAAAATGCCACCAAATATGGACGAAAAAATAGATATAGACAGCAATCACGATATCCTCTGGTGAACACCCTAAGTGAAGTTAACGACATCCCTTCTTCAGCTCCATACTAAACACACAGACATGATATTGATATTATCCTCTTAACTCACTTTTTGAAAGAAAACAAATGAGTGTATTTCCCAAAATGAAAACTATTATTTTAGGAACAAAGTCTTCTGCTGTGCTAGTCGCCTGCTTGTAGTATCATCTTCCAGCTTTACAGCAGATCAAAGTAATATTATTTACATCTATTTCCCATATATCTTTACATATCACTGCAGTGTGGAACAAGATATACTGCATTGGGGGCTGATTTTCGAAGATGTCCATTTGTGCAACAGAGCTGAGCGTAAAGGTTCAAAAAGCAAATAAAGGGGGGAACGTGTCTAAGGGCAGAGTTACAATTTATTCGAGAAGACATTCTAACCTTAGCTTAGCATAAGGACTGGAAGCAGGGAGACCTGGCTAGCCTTGCTTGGTCCAAAGTGTCATTTATTTCATACTTACGCAAACAGAATTCTAAAACCTGCGTGAAACTGATTTTTTGGCAGCAGAAACAAGCTGTAAACACAACAAGTTGACATGGAGAACTTGTTTGCAAACAGTTGCCTGTTTACACACCCAGCACAGCATGGAGCAACATTAGCATTCATTTGGAGTTGTTTTTGTGTCCACCTAATGAATGTCCAATATGCAACCTCCTTTAGCTCTATTTTGGTTTCCACCAACTCCTGAGAGAAATGTCTGGCTCTTTACATGCTTTACTGTGTTCACTAGCTAGGTGCTATAACTTTGTCTGGGAGCTGGGAAGGTGGTGTACAGTGAATTTAACAGAACTTCTTTGCTGAAAACAGGTGCCTTTTGTGGCAATCAGCACTTATAAGAGAAAAACACTGAACCAAAACAATGAGCTAAAAGAGGCTAAAATGCTCCATAGAGCTGAGAGCTGGGAGCCAATTAACTTCAGTGTCATGTGATTATAATTTAAGGCCAAGAAATACTGTTTATACTTAATCTCTGACTATATGTCTGAAATACAGGGAACCATAAGCTGTTCTAGATTCACATATCACACTAAGTACAATATCTGTATTGGTCCTGACACATTCAGAGTTGTTGCGCTTTCCAGAGCTGATGAAATCAAGTGCCATGAGCACAGGCTTTAAAGAAACCCACTGACATACAGGGGGTATTTATTGAGTTGTTGATTTCTATTTACTTAGGCTCACTTGTTTTCAGTTTAATTACAAACAAAAAAGGAACAAGATCAATACCACCAAATAAATGAAGTGAGACACATTTTGAGAGGGGAATATTGAGCAAAACACCACTGGCTGTTTAATTGTTTTGTGACCCAAGTTGAGCTGGAACCACACTGGAAAGTAGAAGGCGTACAGAGAGCATACCACAAGACGAAGTAACACAGCCTTGAACGCAGATTGTAGTGTTTGATTACACAAATTCACAGTCATTCTGAATGTGCTTATTTTATGCCATTTCAATTACACATCACAAGACTGTAGTCTCCCACAACCATGAACTGGAGTGTGGTCTTACAGCATCCACACCAGATACCTTCTTTTTTACCCCTTTTTTAATGAAACTACCAGAAACTACCAGACTTTTATATAAAACCTGCCAGTTTGTTAGATGATACCGTAAAGTTAAATAAATTGTTTTTATTGCCTTTGTTCAAATGTGCAGAATTACTTAAACAAATTGTTTGACATTTTGGGAAATTTGCTTTTATGCTTTCTTGCCAAGTTACCCCAGAGTTAGAAGCGAAGATTGACACCACTCTCATGTCTGTGTGTCATCTAGCGCCAGCAGATGGTTAGCTTAGCTTAGCATAAAGGCTGGAAACAATCAAGCCTGGTTCTGTCCAAAGGTAACAAAATCTGCCCTCAAAAGCTCAACGATTAACATGTTGTGTATTTTTTGTTTAATCTGTACAAAAAGTGTATAAATGACACAAGGTTTAATGAGGGGTTAGAGTAAAGGTTAAGGTCTTTTGGCCAGAAGCTTGTTGATGATAAGACTCCAGAAAGTTACTGGGACAGGCCAAGAAATAGAACTGTACAGAACAGAGTCATTTTTACACTCTAGTTTCTGTATGCATTAACAAATTAGATGTGTTAATTGGTTAGATTATATGTGCTGTTAAGTGTTTCGAGTAATAATGCTGGACTAGGCTAACCCTCTGACACAGGCATGAAATTGATATTGAACTTTTTTCTTTGTTTCCCCATGCTGCCATTTTTTATGCTAAGCTAAGATAAAGGGCAGTTTAGCATCTTATTTAGCATACACACATAAGAGTGCTATCAATCTTTTCATCTAACTCTAGGCAAGAGGCAAAGAAGAGCATTTTCCAAAATGTCAAACTATTCCTAATGTGTTTTAAGTAGCCAGTTACTTAGAAGATTTAATTTAGAGATCTTTCTGTCAGGTTCTCCATCCTCCGTTCAGTCATGGAGTGGACCCTCTCTATCTGTAGATAATCTGAACTCTAATCTTCCCTCATCAGTTGGCTCAGCTAACTGAATATCATTCTCTCTAAAAGACAGCACACACACACACACACACACGCAGTAAAGCAACTGTGATGCTATATCACAAACAGAAGACGAGGCCAGACTTTGCTGTGGTAAACAATCCAATGTGGTCCCATGAGCAGAGTGTGAGAGAAAGTTACGGTGACCTGCATGTTGTTTAGTTTGAAGATTGCCTGTGGTGTGTAAACTGGCAGATTGAAACCGGCCTCTTTGTGGCTCAATGTCATGTTAATAGAAAATATCACAGAGTGAATCCCAATCTGAAGTTAACCACCGTGTTTGAATGTGGCTCTCTTGCTTTTTCCCACAGGACAAGCAGCCTCATTATGAAGCACTGTGGTTTCCTTTTCATCTCGGTGAGATCACCCCTGTGGGGAGTATCAACACTGCGAGCCACATCTGACGCTCTCTTGTCCCTGTTTAAACATTGAAATAGTGTTCCGCCATATTGTTGTGTGCCGCTGTTTTTTTTTTGTTATCTGGTCGACTTAATAATGCAGCTGCTTGGGAACTGCCACAGGACTGAAAGATCTCAGCGGAGAAAGGAGATGATCAATTTCTGAGGGAACCCCCCTCCTTTCCTCCTCATTTCTAAATCCCCCCCACGCCCACAGCCCCTGACCCCTCCACCTCCTCCTCCTCCTCACTTCAGCTAGCCATAATTATTTTGCAAAAGAGCTCTAGAAAAAGAACATGCAGAGTAATTTCTCTTGCCCAGTTATGAAAAGCTCATTAAAATAGGCCTGGAACAAACAAAGCTTTTCCTGTGAGGCCCCTTTTCAAATTCATTTCATAATTTCCCACTGTTTTAATCATTTATATCAATTAAGCATTCCTTGGTGGAAAAGATATTATTTGCCATCTTCTGCGGTTTTTTGTTCTAGTGAGTGAGAGACTTGATGAGAATGTCAAGAGAATGTGTCTCAAACCAAGGTGGAGTAGCACTGTCTTTGCCAAAGGGAAATCAGCTTGATGCAGCACAATCGCTTTGGAGCTGCAAGAATAATTAAACAATTAAAGTCAAGAAAAAGATAATCTTTATACATCTGATGTCTTTCTAATGAAACCAGGGGCATCTTATAATGAAGCTGTTTTGTCATGTAAAACCGCTCAATCCGGTGAATCTCAAACAACTTTTCTCTGAGGCAACTTTTCTCCAATAGAAACACTTTTTTTGTTTAACTGAAGACGTCACTTGTTTTCTACAGTTTTACGCGGCTACAATGCAGCACTTTAACTTTTCTTCTGCTAAAAGCTGAACAGAAAAGCAGTGGAATTCCTTTCTCTTTCAACATCATGTTAGAAAACATGTCAGCACCACATTAGTTTTAATAAAAGGTGTTGCAATTGCTTCCAATTTATCTTGTCTTTGAAGTCTCACATGATGATGAACTAAATCTGTAAGACTGAATGAATGAAAGGATCTCAGCCAGATGGAGGTCTTCCAGATTAGCCTTAATAGGTGTTGAAACCAATGACCTGAGGCTTAATGAGGTTGTAAACGACAGCAGGCCTTGCTGCGATTATTTTCAATGACAGACGATGGCGCCACTATGCAGCTATTAGGCCTTGATATTTCCCAGAAGTTGGAGTCACCCTCGGTAAACTAAGTAGTTACTGAATGTCAACTAATTAAACTCAGACGTGAGATGAATGTAGTTTACCGGATGTTGCCATGCAGCTAGCATTTAGAAAAATGTTCAGTCTGCTCTTAAATGTCACCCGACAAAAAGGAGATCATCAGTTTTATTACGATGCTATTCAGCAATCCCATCCATTCACTCCCTTTATTATTATTACAGACGAGACGATTAAAGAAGATAATAAAGGTACTATAGCAACTAATAAACAGGACGCACACGAAGACTAGGCCTATTATAAGGATTTTCCTTGCAGCCTCTCCAGACTGTCCCTGTCAATGTTTTTATGTATGCATATTTGACAGTGGTCTCTCCGCCGTTTCTTTCGCACCTCTCCGGTCCATCTCTACCATTCACCTCCGTTTCCATCCTCGTCTAAGTCAACCTCACCTACTTCTGATTGGCTGGATTTGTTATTCCTCTTAAATGGACTACGCGCCGATTGGCTGCGGCGGCACCTTCGTCACGCGGCTAAAAGGGGTTTTTACTGGAGGTTTCTTCCTGTCAGCGACACATGTAGAACAAGCAACTAACGGGACCCAGAGAGAGAGAGAGAGAGAGAGAGAGAGAGAGAGAGACAGCGAGCAGACCGGAGGACAGTCAATGATAGACTCTCTGCCAGCCTCGTTATATCTTTTCCCTATCTTTTGCCAAAACACGCACTTATCCGTCTGAGGAAATTACGGCATGCGTAGACCTGTAATTACATCTTGCAATGGACTCCTTTTGTTCCGGCGAAAAACAGAGCAGTAAAACGGGAACCATCCAGTGGAAATACTATCTGATAACTCCATTTGCTCGGCGCTCCGCTTGTTGCCAGTGAACACCCGAGCTCAAGTCCTCACTGAGGTCCGCTGCCTCGCGGAGCTGGAGGCCGTCCGCGAGCGATAGTGCGTCCGCGGTTTTTTTACCTGTACTTTTTGGGACTGCTGTAGCCTACCTGTTTACCCACCTACCATTCAAGTCGTTAACTTTACAGCCATTACACCTAAAAGAGACAAACGAGGTGGGTGTTCGTTGCCATAACAGCTATGTTGCATGGTGACTCGGTAAAATGTCTGTTTTATCCTTTCTAAATATAGCTAGTTTACACTGGAAACTAGCCTCGTGGGTTCTTTCTGGTAACGTTATGTCTTTCTTTAAGAATGCTAGCCGTGATATTTGATAGCCTGTGTTATTATTGCGACATTATCCTCCTCCTCCATATCCCCTATTCGCGAATTTGCAACGCAATAACGCCAATGTGATGCTACATTTCTTTTATTTTGCCTTACAAAGCAGCGGACAGGACCTTGTAGCACATGGCTGACCTGATATGTTTTTTCTCCTTGTCTCTGTCTTCTATTTCCACGACTTGGTCTCTGAGCCCAAATTGCCTGCCCGTGTAATTACTTGAGTTAGCCCATTTAAGTTAAAAGCCACCCTCCCCTTCCCCTCCTGTCCCCCGCCATCCCTCAGTGGAGAAAAAAGAAAAGAAACTCCTCTTTGAATGAAACTTGACGATGGTCCGTCTTGTTTATCCAGGGAGTCACTTTCAGGTCGGCCTTTTGATTCATCTCCTTTTAGATTTAATCAGCACTAAGGTACGCTGTGGCTTGTCCCGAGCCATCGCTAATGGGCTTACTGAATGCTTTTCTGTGTGTGTGTGTGTGCACTCTCCCCAACTCTAATTAGCCTACCTGCCTTTCAACAAAGATTTGGCTTTATCCATGTAGTCTTCCCGACCAAATTGGAGAAGATTACATTAGAAAGAACCCACATTAATTTTGTGGGTGAAACAAATGTCTGCATTGCATTAGATTGGAACACTAAGCATCATTACAGCTAGTGCGTGGTATATCAGGGCTATGTGTCCTGTTAAGGTGCTGTTAAATATTGGTTTTTAGTTGCAAGACCCATCATATTCATCGCTCAGGTCAAAGGCCCAGCAAGCCTGAAGTGTTGGTAAACAAAGGACCCATCAAGCCAAAGTGTTTCACATGTCAGTTTGAAGCCAATTCTGTTTCAGCCCATTCATACAGTATTCCTTTGTGTTTTGCAATAACCGCCACTTCCCAGCTACTCAAACTGCGATAGAGTGAGGGATTGTGTGGTGAAGTATTGTGCTATTTAGAATTTCTTAGGACAGCTCAACAAAAAGCCCATGCTACATAATTGTTCCATTGGCTCCTGGTGTCATCAGTTAAGAGACGTTCATCACGAGAGGTCCAGTGAAGCAACAGCATGGGGATGAGACCAGGAGATCACGGGCAGATTAGTTATCTAAATGACTTGTAGCCAAACAGGACTCACAATGGTCCCCCTTATGAGATCAGCTATTGTGCTTTCGTGCAATTTGTAGTCTGAAGCCATTCAAAGACCACGCTGATGCAACGTCATTTTCAAGGAGCTGGAGTTTTGAATTGTATAACTGATTAATTTGCTTGTGGTGTGTGGTATACATGACCTTAGGGATCCAACGTAGCTCGGTGCACCTTCCCAGGTCCTGACTAGATTGTATTCAAAACAATACTTTCCTGGTAAAAGTATGATCAACAACCGGGTGTGACGTGTACCACCAGCCGACTGTTAACATCATCTCTTGTGTGTGTGTTTTTAGGGACAATGGTGAATCCAGGAGGCAGCAGTCAGCCACCACCGGTGGGCACAGGTTCTCTGTCCTGGAAGCGGTGTGCAGGCTGCGGGGGCAAAATCGCAGATCGTTTCCTCCTTTACACCATGGACAGCTACTGGCACAGCCGGTGCCTCAAGTGCTCCTGCTGCCAGGCCCAGCTGGGCGAAATCGGCACGTCGTGCTACACGAAAAGCGGCATGATCCTCTGCAGAAATGACTACATCAGGTGAGAAAAAGACTTGCATTATTTAGATTAGCTCAAATGTGGAGATCATCATTGATCTTTATTACAACAGATTATGTCAAGTAATTGCTGTTCTGATGTTGCAGTAAAAGTTAGACAATTTATTTCATTCATCTTACATGGATATTTAAGACAATTGTGTTTCTCGGAAACCAGATAACTTTACTTTTAAAAGTCCTGGAACATATCAAGAAAATACATAAAATGACAAAAATGGCTGAATTTACAGAGATCTTTGCTGGTCATGCAATGATCAGCAAGTTTGCGTGTGTTTCTGCGGGAACACATGTCTTGAATTGTACTAACATCATAGTGTTCATTAAAGTAGCCTGGTTGAGGTCTCCCTGATCTTCCCTGAAAGGGATCAAACATATGTTGACAGCACAAAGCAAAAGAGTTGTTCTGCAGGCCTTCTGCATGTCCTGTTTGCTGTTCATGGTCAACTGAGGGACAGAACATGTGCTTTCTTTTTTGCTCTGCAAGACAAATGTTGTGCTCGTGTTTGGCACAGATTATCCTTAAATTTTTATAGATTTTTTGTTTTTTTTATGTAACAGAAAAGCACAATTTAATTAGCAAAGAGAGCCTTTTTAAATATTCTAGTAGGTGTGCCAGACACCCAACCAGAGCTCATTGATGACACTCTCATTCTGGTAATGTAGAGCAGTCTTATGTGACAGCACAAGGCACAGTTTACTGAAAGTTCAATTAATTAACTGTTGGATTATAACACTTCAGATCCCTTTTATATCGATGCCAGATATGTTTTCAAGTCGAATCTTTCCTTTTTTTAGAAGTTAAGATGCATATACATTCATGTATGTGAGTTTTGGTACAGTTCATTTCTTTTGCGTTAATAATCTAAAAGATGGAACTTGCACTAACAGTCAACATGAACACAGCAATTTAATCTGCACGGATAATTCAAAATCTAAAGTGTGCCTGTGCGCTCTCATACCCACCTCATAAAAAGGATGAGGAAGTCAATGGGGTACTTCATTCATAATGGGACTATAAGGTAATTAAAAATGGAAGGGGGGGAAAATGTGGATACACCTTTCCACTTGTAATGAGAGCATGCTTGGTGGAAGAGCTAAAACGCATATTATGGAACCATGAGATCTCTGTAGAGATAAAGCTAGGAGCACAGGGAGGGGAAAAAACATCTGACAGTGAGTCTACACAATTAAATGCTTTAATTATAGTCCCCCTCCATTTCCTTTAGTCCTGATGGGTTTTATCTAATGAGATCTGGTCCCTGGCTTGTATCCGCTCCCAATGACGTGTCCGAAATGAATGAGAGCCACACTGCAAACAAAACATTTAATTAACCAAATTGGCTTTTGAGAGAGAGCAAGAGAGAAAGACAGATAGAGAGGAGGGATTATTGCGAAGGCCATTTGCCGCTGCCCCCCCCCCCATCTTAAAGGGGCAGACTCATTTTTATAATAGACTGCTAAACTGCCCATACAACTTACATTTTAAGCTACAGCTCCAAACTTATTAATACATATATAATACAGCTGATTGGAAAATGCTCATGCTCATACATCACATCACAGCTATAATGGGATGTATGTCTGTCCTGATACCCATCTCCCATCAATCAAGTTCCCAAACATCACAGGACTGCCACCAAAAGCTTTAATGTCAACCTTAAAGCCAAAGTGGCTGCGGGGATCATGTTGTTTTAAGCTGGAGGTTATATTATTTCTGTAGGCTGCTAGTAGAGGGAGAATTAATTTACTTGTGGCTGCCGGATTCATGGAGAACGCTGTCCCCTTAATTGAATAAGCCTAGGTAATTAAATGGCACTTTTCCAATAGAACGTGTGAGGTAAATCTAATAGTTGGTTATTTAATATCACTTTGAAGTCTGCCCACTCAAGCACTATGACAGCGCAAGAGAATGTGAACTATTAGGCCAGAAAAAAACTGGGATCTCAGAAATTAATTAAATCGCATGCAATTTAGGGGAAACGTTTATCTTGATTTGTCATAACAGAATTAATTCAAGGCCTTCAATTCACTTGGGGCCAGATCTGTTACTCTGAATTAACCAAGTGTAATTTGGCTGATCCCCCACCGCAACCACCACCACTATCACCACCCACCCTCCACCTCTACACACACCTCCCCATCCCCCTCTTCCCAAAACACATGCACATACACAACACAGATCCACGCGCGCCCTCCCTACCTCCCTCCCTCCTCCTCCTCCTCCTCGCAATCTCCCCACCCCGTCCCCTCCACCCTTCCCTCTAATGCAGCTCTTGCCATTATGCAAAGCCCCGCTTCAGTATCAATATGGCCTAGTGCTTTTAAGGTGCTTTGGCTGCTGATGTAGAGAGGCATTTTTAATGGACTGTGTTGCAGAAATCATTGTTGTGGGGTAATTTTACCCTACTCAAAGGCCTTGGTGAATGAGGGCTGCATTTACCAGACAGCCTAGCAGCAAGCCATGCTATATTTCACCTTGCAGTCAGTGTTGAAATGAAATCCAATAGCCATTGCCTATATAGACAACAGACAGCTCCAAATGTGTTTTTTCGTTTGTTATTTAATTTAATCAGACACGTTGGCTGTAGCAACGTCAGATCCGCGGGGGGAAGAGAACAGATAAATCAAGATAAAACCCTTCCTCCAGAAACATAGTACGAACCACTGATTTCTTTTTTTGGGGGGGGGGGGAATCTGAAACCAGATGTGTCATTGCAATTAAAGCGTCCCTTGGCCTTAATTATACTGACCCAGGGTGTCCACTTCACCTCGGCGCTGTAGTTCACTGGCAGAGGAGGCCATTAGAGCCCAAGTTCAAACCGATATAGCAACTTAATTGAGCACCTAAAGGCTCTGGCTCCTTAAATCAAATACTATCAAGAGCTATCCCCTGGTAAAATAATTAAACTGCTATGAGTTCCACGCGGTGGACAGCTGTGGTGAAAACGTCCTGCACTCTTTGTTTCCGTAGTTTTACTTTTCCACACGCTGCACGAGCACGAGAGTCTTAAAGCTCGGCCTATATGTTCACTCCCACTATCATGTTTGTCCCAGTGAAAGCAGAGAATTGGCAGTGTTGTGACGGCAGTCTCCAGTTAATTAGTTTCTGAAATTGAGTTTTGATGGAGCCTTTCCAAATGATGCCAAGACAAAATTTGCTTCTGCCTAGGCTGTCTTATTGAAAGCCATTTCTGAGTCCCTTTGCAAAGAGCTCTGGCTTGTTTGTTCGTCAATATATCCAACAACTGCTTGGGTTATGGTCGGGATGGTAGAAGCATTTATTCCCTTCGCTCCATCTCAGTGTGAATTTGTTAAATACTTTTCATAAAATTGCCCTCAAGAATGTCTGAACAAAAAAATATGAATTCTTACAATCCTTTCCCCATGTTTTTGATTTTCTCTCGCTAATTCTTTTTTAAGCCAAACAACTTCATCTGATGCACACACGCCAATGTTAACCACTCCCCCCTATCCCTTTCTTCTTCTCACCCCTCTCTCTCCCCTTCTCTCCGGAGTATGTCAGATGCCGTGGTCTTATTTGATTGCTTAGGAAAAGTGCAGTGATAGAGCAAACACCCGGTGAGATATGATGACAAATGGGTCCAGATCCCAGTAAATTACTTTCTGCTCAAATCGAAATTTCATTCAGTTTGCTGCTCACCGAGATGAAGTAATCTAAATTGTGGACTCAGAAGGAAGATAGAAGGGAAGCTGGAGCAAGCATTTCATTATCAAGAGGCAGAGGGAGGGAGGGAGAGAGAGAGAGAGAGAAGGTTAGGGACGAAAGAGATGAGCAGAAGCAAATCTAAAGTGTTGACACCATGATTGAAAAGGTTAACCCATGCACATTATATATCAACCCGAGTAGCTACGGGTTTCTAATGGAAACACGGCACTGACAGAGCATTCACAGGAGTCCTAATGGCAAAAGCACTATGTCGCTGCCTGGATGTACAATCAAATCCTCTTAGGTCCTGATTGCTTATGTTCCAGGTTATTATTAGGTTGCAAAAAATGTGCACCAGAAGTAATATGCAGTTTCAGTGCTCGACGCAAGTGGAGAGAGCAGGGTTCTGTAGGATTCATTTGTCCGTTGATATTGTGATGGCTTTCTGTTTCTCCCCTCTCTCTCTCTATTTTTTTTTCCTCTTGTATGTTTTCCCTTCATGTTAGAAACGGAGCGAACAGCGAAGTTAGCACTAAATATTGTTTTCATTCAGTGAAATGCTTGACAGACAAAAGTGTGGATGCCACAGCCCATTTTACACAAGGCCAAGACTATGCAGATGCATACAGTGTTTGCATACTCTTCTTATTTTTCTTCTTCTTCCTCCTTTCTCTCAGATTATTTGGAAACAGTGGAGCTTGCAGTGCTTGTGGGCAGTCCATTCCAGCCAGCGAACTGGTGATGAGGGCACAGGGCAACGTGTACCACCTCAAGGTAAACTCAAGTTTAGGCGTTGAAGCTTCGAGGTAGAGAAAGACAGATTGCTACACGCACTTTTTAAGATTGTTAAGATTGTTTTTCTTTATTTTCCTACCTTGTGCATATCTGTCCGAAGTGTTATTACATAATAAAATTGAGTGCTGCCCGGTTGTGATCGGTTTTGTCTCTCCCCGCCCGTCTTATTTGCCGCAGTGTTTCACATGTTCCACCTGCCGGAACCGACTCGTCCCCGGGGATCGGTTCCACTACATCAACGGCAGCCTGTTCTGCGAACACGACCGACCCACAGCGCTCATCAACGGCCATTTGAGTTCACTGCAGACGAACCCACTACTGCCCGACCAGAAGGTAAGACCTCCTCACGCCCCCTCCCTTCTCTCTGCACCACTGAAATGTGAGGGGGGTTCTTTGTGGTCTCATTTCTCAAGGGTTAAATGGGACAAAGGCTGATAACTTCAAAGTAAAGGACAAGTCAGTAAAAGGTTGTCATCAGTCAGCTAGAGTCATTAGCAGGAAAAGAAAAACATCTGTAATTTTCACCCCGACATATTTCACTCTGTTTATATTGATGTCGTCGATTCAACTTCACTGCAAGGCCTGCAGTGGATATTAAATCTTACAGAGCAGAGATGAATTTTATTTTTAGACAGCCAATGGATTTTTCCATCATTCTTGTTGGAGGACACGCACTCAGAAAATCTGTATTAACCGTCAGCACAAAACATGTGAAAATGATTTTTTTGTGCTGACGTCCTCGCACTCCTTGGTTTGTTATGCGCAGATACATGTTTGACTCATCTTGAATTTATTTGCCGTCCCGAGCCAGACTTCCAATTGTGCTGAAAAATGTAACTCGCTGCCATTAATACCAAGTGTTTAAAACAGCATTTGACTACTGCATCAACAGGAATGGGGGATCACCTGGCCTAAGTTATTACTCCAAGGCCAAAAATATGTATCCAGGGCCCGAGGTTGAACATAGGCAGCAAGCTGCAGCAGCCAGTATATCATGAGAGCTGTCATCATGGCTTTCCCTGATTTGATCTTGATGCCTCCAGTGAAAGCAAAACAGAAGGCCTAATCATATACCAAGGATAACTTCATTCTTCAGGATAGCTTCATTCTGCCCGCAGGAGATCTAATCATTTTTGCCTCACAACAAGGAGCTTTATTGATACCTTGTCTGCACACACAGCACACAGAGAGATATGGGAGGTGTTTGGAGTGTGTCAGAGTCTGACTGAAAGAGGAATTATATTGTTGGGAGCATGCATTTCACCTTGAGTGGTTTTGTGAGTAGAGGAGAGGTAGGACTCCATTAAGCCCCCCCACCTCCCCTCTCCCTCCACGTCACAGGCCTTTTAAGGGCTTGTCACTTCTACAAATCAGCTCTTAGAGCTCTTAGAGCTCCTCACATTTAAATTGAAAGCTGTTGCATTATCTAGCTTAATTTTAAATGTCTGTTTAAGTCCTGACTCCCACCCCCAATGTCTCTTGTAGCGTGGCTGGTGTAGTAAATATGAGGCCTCATTGTTTATTTATGCACTAACATCAATTGTAGTGAAAAACTGCTGAATTATTGATGCTAAAATGCAATGTGAATATTGGCCCTGGTGCTTTAATTATAGCAGAGAGAGAATTATTAAATAAACAGAGCCACATCGCTCAGTGGGAGCAGTCTCAGGATGCTTTTGTTATCTCCGGGAGTGAAATAAGGAGAATTATCCGGCAGCTGAAGCACACAAACATTCTCCTTTCTTTTGCTCCAGTAGAATTTGGACAGGCGTTGAATAACACAGACGTACAGTGGGATAACAGCTCTCAAAATCAATACACCTCATGTATCCTCAGCAGCACAACATAGATTGAATGTAGAAACACAGGCTGGTTTAGCAGAGGGAAAAATTAAGTAGTGGCTGCTCACCCGGGAAACACGGGGTTATCTGCTGACCATTGTTTTGATTCTGTGCGATTCTGCCGCCACATAATTGGCGTTGCCCGTGTTCATGACGCTCATTTATTAAGCTTTCTTCCCAGCTTCTTCCTAATCTCTTTGCTCAGAACAGACAAATTACCTCTCTCAGACGGAGCTGCTTTAACCCAGGGGAGTGAGACCCTCCCAGCGTCAGTCACTTTAATTAGCCCCCAAGTAGGAGTTTGCAATTACTAATAGACTGAAGCCCTCCTAGTGATTTGAGGGATGAAGGGAAAAGAAAATCGGCCCTAAAAATCATAAAGCAAAAAAAAGAAAAGAAAAGAAAAACATTTTTCTGTTCCACAGGACTGAACGCCTCCTGCAGATATGTTGACGCGCAGTTATAATTATACCAAAGAGAATGCTTCATGGATGTACTTTTAAGTTAATGCAAAGTAAACGGGACAGCAGATGGTTTTCAAAGCCTGGCTGATCAATAAATTAAACACTGGAGCTGGTGGAAAGTTGATTTATCAGGGTGAAACATTCATGGCATTCTGGCAGCCCAAACTTTTTTTAAATGTTGGATTCTTTTTTTATCTCTCACTATTCAGGTGTGTTAGACGGGAGCCGTGCAGGAAGCAGGATGTGTGCCTTCATTTTAGCCCTTACTCATTGTCACCCGAGACAGCGTGGATCAGCAGCACCCCGGCCTTTTTTAGCTGTGCTCCCAGGCCCTTTGCCCTGAAGGAATCCTCCACCCATCTTACCGGTAACCTGACTTTTATTTCTGCAACACATGCCCAACACTCAGCCTTCAACCTTGGCTTTCCCCAAATATGGGTGGATACTTGCACTTGACGCACCTGAATCGGGACACTGAGGACTCCGTGACCTTGGAATAAAAAATGGGAGGCCGATCAGAATCCAAGGGGACTCTTCAGGAAGAGAAAATTAAATAACACACAAGAGGATGTTGTGACTGAAGTGAGGGAAAGAGAGAAAGACTAGATAGAAGATGAGGTTAAAGAGATGCAGACTTTTAACTCTGCAGATTTGTTAAAAGACATTTGGGGGGGAAACCGGGACCTTTTTATTTTTCCTCTCTTCCTTTTCTATCCTTTTTTCCCAACTACATGGTGTTTCCAATTTATATATTTTAAGTGTTGTTAAAGGGGAATGTGTTTTTTTTCTTTTGTGGTATATATATATAAAAAAGATGGGGTTTAAAAAAAATCTGTGGCTTTTTGTGGAAAACAAATCATGAACACTCTCTTGGTGTATTTGTAAAACTACCATGTATGTACAGTATGCATGTAAATGTCGTTGTCCAGGCGTGGCTACAGTACATCTGACCCTCCTCACCCAGGCTCCAGAACCCAGACCCCCACCCTCGAAACCTGAACCCATGGCAAACTGAAGAAATCTGCTCATAGTCAGTAATGTAGACATCACCACCAACATATAAATGCTGAATGAAAGAGAAATTTATTTGTGATATTTTCCGAGACATTTGCTCCAGTATGGTGTATTTAATTAATAAAAATATTGAAGATTTGAAAGCCTCTTTAAAGTCATTGGAAAGCTTCAAAATCTGCACTCAGAGTTATCATGTGCTGAAGTGGGTTCTGCTCAGCTACACACTGCGACGATGTTTTCACTCCCTTGTTTTTACCAATGAAGTCTGAATTACATAATTACTACAAGATCCCATTTGCCAAGTGCCCAAGAATTTGTCTTTTATGCAAAAGCCTGAAATTTAGTGCACGACTTGTGTGTCCTACCATTGACAATCCTCTATTGAAGATCCTGCAGTACTGCCATTCAGTCTCCAGCCAAGCAATCATCAAGGCGCATGATGAGCGTCTAACTGAAAATAGATAAACATGTATCCTCTCTTTCTGTTCAAATGACCGTTTGCTATTCATCACTCTAATACCTGACAGAAATGGAGGAAAATGTCCCTTTGAAGATTCAATTACTGCAGAGAGCGAGAGAGGTGTCTCTCTTTGGCAGGCACAAATTGAATGGGCTATTTGCAGAACAAATTGGTGTTTGAAGTCCTTGCAAGACCTAATAGGTCTGAAGGAGGAACCCGGTAATGGCTGATGCGTTTATCTGCGGAGTCTGGGCCCCTTGTGAGCCCGCCGCTGTCGCTGAAACAATTCTCCGGTACAGGATAAGACCTTCATGTAGAAATCGGCTTAAATAGAAGAGGAAATAAGCCTAAAGAGCAAACAAAATGTTTATGTTTTAAAATAGAATTTAGAATTTTGCAAAGCTCAAAGAAACCGATTGGACTTGAATGCCAGTGTTTCTGAAACCATCTTCCACAGGATAACCCTTAACATGGCAATTCCTAAATGTGGAAAAATGGGTTCTACAAGTATTTCCACAGGTTGTCAATGTTGGAGGACACTCAACTTGTGTTTTTGAATTACTGTGAATCGGTATGTATGTCTCACTAGTGTAACAGGCCTTTTTTCATGGAAGACTTTTTGACATGTCACAAGAAAATGAATGGTGACTGAATTCCATTTCCAGTTTCACGGTCCTGGTCCTGTGCTTCGTCGCACCGCCACGGCTTACTGGGACACTTCAATAGAACGATCAATAAAGAGTAATTAATAAAGCAGGGACACAAGTTAAACTGTAGGCAGCAGTCTTTTAGCAGGTTCTACATTTAGAACTGAACAGTGCCAAAGGTCATCTGGGAATTTGTTCCAAGTATGTGAAGCATAGTGACAAAATGCAACTTCCCAGAACAGACAGCAGACATCAGAGTTCTAGAAGGTTCATAACAAAGACAGTCTGTCAGTAGTATCATTTGCATTTCGGATAACTTATAGTTGCCTAAGAGCTTTTTAACTTGCATGGATTAACATTTCAAGGTCATGTTTGGACAAGCGTCTCCTTACTCTGGCAATATTTTTAAATGATTAAAGGCTGTTGCTGTTACTGATTTTTACATGACTGCTAAAAATGTAGATCTAAGTCCAAGACAACACCCAGGTTTCTGGCCTGGACTCAGATGCAGAGTTAATGTGTGCAAAAAGGCTGAGCTAAACTGGTACCAACATAAGGAAGTTTGGACAGTAAATGCAACTTTGTAAAATAATAAATACGACAAATATTGTTTCATTTTGACACTTGAACCCACACTCGCCCTACATATAGCCGAGAGAGTGGTGTCAAAGTAAGCTGACTCATTGCAAATGCACACAAGCAATATGGTCAGATTTACAAAAAACAAAACAATCTCATGGGATAATTCTGCTTTTTCACGTGACATTTAAATGGAGCTTTGGCTGGAGGTTGTATGAACCACTTAAAACTGGAATTTTGGGGGAATAGCTATGTAAACATCATCATAATGTAGTCAGCATTAATACTTAGATAACTGCAAAATGCTTCAAAAACATCATCCTCATTGAGCTTAACTGCTGCATTTGATTTAAGGTCTTTTGGGATGATTTGAGTAAGAATTATGAAACCCGTTACAGTCGTCATCCATGGTTGATGTTTGGGAGGTGATAACCAGACCATGCACTCCACTTTCACCTGCTTATTAAATGGCTCTCAGGCCAAAGAAGCCTTTGAGTATCAGATTTTTTTAAATGAATTATCCTTTAAGTTGATTTTGGGTTTGATTCTGCTTCTAAGTGACCTCAGTAATCCACAGTATAACAACACTATTTCGTGCTACACTAACGTTGGCCTTTTCCATTATGAAATCCGCTTGGTTCCATTAAGCTGTTTACTCTCACACACACACACACACATCCATGCACACACAAACACACACACATATAAACACTTAAATATACGTAAGCTGTACACGTGACGCACACACACATTTCATTCGTTTCTCATGTCAAAATCAACTTATTGAACAAGTATAAAAGCTCACTTCCAGACTCACTGGAATTATAAAAATAAAAAACACTATTTGCACATAATCCATATGTGAGAATTTGCTTTGATGTGGCAAACCAGAGTGAGAGCTAATGGATCTCACCCACAACAATGGCGCACACTTAAATGGCATGTCTGCCTGAGGGAAATCACTTTGCTTCAACTCCAGCTCCTTCCTGCTCTCACTGGGGAGTCTGCTGATGCACCACAACTGGATTACTTATGATTAGTCACCTTGTATTTTTTTGTAATTAGTTTATGTCTTCATTCTGCCACAAGTTTTTGATTATCATTTATCTCAGTGTGATTGAGGGATTTTTATAGAAGACTAGTTGTTCTGTATGACGGGCTGAGCCGGCTGAGGAACTTTATTTAGAAATCTGCCCAACTAGTTTCTTTTCTGTTGTTTACTGTATCAAAAACAATATACAAAACACCTTCCAGATGCTCTAAGATATTAACTTCAACACAGTTTAAAGATTTATTTATTGGACAACATAAAGGCTTTATGACCTGGGAAGAGGCTTTCTTAAGTTGTGTAACAGGCCTCAATGCTTTCAAATTCATGAACTGAACCAAAAGCCTTTATTGAATATCAAGCCATTATATTATATATTATGTTATCCTGCCTTCTATCATTATCCATCCATTTGAAAAAACTGCCTACATACAGACACAAATCTCATAGTGGAACAGCAGCATGCCACCACAAGTGGTGCTATTTGCTTATTTGTACTTTTTGGCTAACTTGAAAACGGTGCAAGTCTACAAGAAGGTAAAATCATGTAAGGCCATCTGTTGGTGGCAAAGAAATTCAGTAATGTTAGACACTTTGTGATACATGGGGCACATTAGATATAAAATAGATGAAACAACATAAAGGTAAGGCTAATAGTGTGAACTACAACTACAGCCTTGAAACTGTGCTGAATACTTTGTATTTTATTTTGGTAAAAGTTTTAGAGAAAACACATCTACACATGTTTTGATGGACAATTTTGAATGAAAAGACCGGGGCACAAATCTTGACAGTTTTTCATCTACAAAGGACTAACATTTGTAAGAAATGACTAAATAATGTTGCACTTGAGGCGTGAATACAGAAGTTTGTGAGGAAAAAGAAGATCAATATTCTTCGAGCCTTCAACAACATTTAGAGCAGCAGAAAAACAAGAAAAACAAGGGTGATACAAGGCAAACAGGCTGCTGAATGGGACTTGCAGATAAATGTTAATATACTATTTAAAAAAGCTCTTTGGCATTCATTTACCATGGTTGCCTGTATCGTAGCTACCTTTAGCCAGCTTGAGGAACAGTTTCAAGTTAAAAAAGTTTGTCATTCCAACTGTGAAAAAATGCAGCTGAAATGAAATATTGCTTGTTCAGGACCCAGAAAAGAAGTTTCTACAAACTTGGCTTCAAATCTTTCAAATATTGTTCTGCAGCATCAAATATTTGTGACTACGTTTAACACTCAAAACTCATCTACTCTTCGTCAACAGGACTGTGCAGGTCCGAATGAAGCAAACCCCACAACTGTCATCACATTTTAATTTTAATGTTGGAAATATGTGACATCATATTTTACCAACCAAGCTCTGTCCACTTCACACCAGTGAGGAAAAACAACAAAACACAAAATACAGAAAATCTCTCTCGTTAAATAACCACAATGTTGTGTTTATGTGGGACTTAGAAGGTTACAAAGAAACATTTTCAGGTCCTTTAAAACTGTTATATACACTCACCGGCCACTTTATTAGGTACACCTTGCAAGTATCGGGTTGGACCCCCTTTTTCTATCAGAACTGCCTTAATATGACATACATTCAACATGGGGCTGGAAACACTCCTCAGAAATGTTGGTCCATATTGACATGACAGCATCACGCAGTTGCTGCACATCTGTGATGTGAATCTCCTGTTCCACCACATCTCCAAGGTCCATGTGGCTGAGAATAAATTTGCGTTATTGAGCAGTTGACCAGGTGTACCTACCTAATAGTGAGTGTATATTTTATAGCTTACAGCTGTAGAATGGCTAAAGCAGAAAGATAAGATAGCTGAGTTTCTGTTAGTTGTGAAATTACATTTTATTACAATTCTGCAGCCTTACAGTGTCGTTCATTTTTTATTTCATGTAAAAACATTTCCTATAAAGTATCTTAAACAAATACATGCTGTATTAGCCATTCTGTGTTTCTTAAATAGAACTTCCTCCATACCATCACTCAACTTTCGTTTCTTTATTTGTTCCTTCATTAGCTCATCCATCCATCTGTTTTCTTGGCCAGCCTCGATCAGATTTTGCCAAAACCTGTGAAAATGATGCATCTCACCATTGTGTTCCAGCATTTCTGTAATTACACTGATTAGGTCCAAAGGGGGTTTGTCCGTTTCTTTGTTCATTTGTATCCTATAAACCAATTATCAGGTTTTGACAAAACTTGGGCAAGTGAAGCATCTCATCACCATTCTCCAGTTCTCCCAGTTTATACTGATAATAGGGCAAAACATTATGGTACAAAGGTATTTACTACTGACTTTAGTAAATGGTTGACTACTCATCTCTTTAACAGATTAAACAATAAATTATATGTTTTTTAATCTTCTTTTCAGAAAAGTCAGTTCAGCCAGGTCTAGACTATCTATGGATGTTGGTACATGAGCATGGTATTCAGCAGGCCAGAACCCAAGCTTTCAGTGAAACACTAGACTCCTTCAAACACCATAATGGTGTGAAATGTGGTTCATAATTGTCTTGTTTCAGCCCACAGTGGAATCAGCAAACAACTTAAAATAGTGCCTGGGCCAGCGTGCTGAGTTACTTAGCAGGGTGTTCGATAACACAGAGAGGGACATGCAAATATTGGTAAGGCAATTATTGGCAGTCATGTTTGGCCTAAAGTAGCAGGTAACTCTACCCTCTCCATTATGTATGCTGTGAACTCTGGTGCAAGGAGCACTATTAAAGCTTTGCTTTTTACTGTTAAAAGGCTTACCTTCTGATGAAAAGAGGCTCACTTTACGCTAAGATGTCCTGCACAGTGGAAATGTACTCGTAATGCAACAAGAGAAACAAAGCACCTCCTGCCCGCAAGGCTCTCGTCTTTTAAAAGCCACATTTACTCAAAGGAGAAACAACAAATAAATTATTCTTTACACATTGGAAACTTTATCACTGATTTCCTCAAAAATGTCCAAAATACATTTTTTTCTTAAATAGAATGACATCAGGAACAACTACTACTAATGTAATCGTTTATAATCAAGTAACTGCATCATTGTTTTCGCTCAAAAAATAAATACGCCAAAAGAATGGCAGCCACTCTTTCTTCATTGATTTTAATGTTTATTTCACTAGAGAATATTACAAACATGACATCTGGGCTCAGACTGCTTTTATGAGACGTTACTGAAAAAAATGAACATAAATACAAAAGGAAGGAGATAGTCAACACTCATGTTAATCCTGCTGCGCGCACACACTCACACACACACACACACACACACACACACACACACACACACATCTCTTCCCCTTTTACTGGTTTGACTCTTGAAAAGCATTCCTTGTTCCATTTTCCCCCATTCTCCTCAAGAATGTAGTAACAATAATAATGCATTAAGTGGGCTGAGTACTCTAAACACTCAGAGCTTCCTCTCACAGTAAGTGCAGAACCAGTTTGCCTGCTGTTGAAAGCATCTTACAGAGTCCTACAGAGAGTGACCGGTTGGGGGGGGGGGGGGGGGGGGGGGGGGGGGGGGGGGGGGGGGGGGGGGGGGGGGGGGGGGG
>JAVQJL010057812.1:0-40525 GCA_036024295.1 Nannoperca obscura
GCTCGTCAGCTCCTCGTCTCTTTTGGTTTCCTGGCTTCCTCAGTTTGTCTGCCTTTTTTGAGAATAAACACCCTCGAACCGATAACTGCCTTGATTCTCTGCATTTCTGGGATCCGGTACTCGCCCTCAGTCACGACAAGGTGACGCCTTCAAATGTCTGGTTTTGTCCGACCAACAGACCAAAACCCAAAGATGTTTTTACTTTACGCTCGTGTAACTGACGGTCAGATGGTGAATGTCTGTTCATTATCTTAGGGTGCCATGGTGAGAGCAGAAACCACCTCCTGAATAGGCTCAACGTCTCAAGGTCAAGCCCCTTTTTTAAGTACTGTTTGACATGAAACTGTCTGTAGGCCCCTCAGTATTTCTGCCAGGCGGGTTTCACATCTAGCCTTGTATCCGATCCTTTTAATGAACTCTTCTGAAAGATCTTGTGCATACAACACGGGCTAACAAGACAATGGTCTCTGTCAACAAGACGACGGTCTGTTTGTCAGACCGAGCCTTGGTTTTGGTAGTCGTCTCCATAGCAACCCTGTCAGGTGCATGGACTCTGCGTGTGGTACAAAGGTGCCACCAGCTGAAATCATTTATCATTATGACACACGTCCGTGCCGAATCAAGTGTGACCAGGCTTTGATTAATCAGTTCATCGTTTTGACTCTTAAAATGTCATTATATACTTTCCCAGAGCCGACGGCAACATCAAATTGCTTGTTTTGTACATCACCGCAGAACACAAATGTATTCAATTTACTAACATTTATTTGTATGTGACAAAGAAAAGCCGCAAATCTTCACATTATTGGGAGCCAGAGAACATTTTTGCAATTTTGCTTTGAAAATGACTTAAACATTATTAAACAGATGAGTCATTCTTTGTCTATTATTATTAATCTCATTGATCTCCACACTGGTAGAGACTCCTGTACTGTAGACAGTGAACTGCTCATGCAGTAATAAATTAAACAAACTTAATCATTTTGTGACAATTAAATAAACAATAAATAGATAAGAGGATTTTTGTTCATTGAGAGTCGTCACTGAAAGCAGCTGGCACACATTCATGCTTCTCATCTGCAGCTAGAAACTAGTAACTACAACAAAGACATAACACTATACAACTACACTCTCCCATTCTGATCTGTGGTTTTTAAATCATCTTCTTCCCAGTGAATCATTAGCTTTGTTTTGGATTATTCAACCAATGCGGCTGAATACAACTTTGAACCGAGTATACTGGGAACCTTTCAGGAGTCTAATGAGCACATATTTGCACCATTCACTTGGTGAAGCATGGTATAGATACATGATACATCCCACAGTAACGTCTAATCCTAGCTCGCCCCCCTGAGCTACACGCCCTTCTTTCGTTTCTTGTAACCCCAACTGTGACCGCTGGCTTATTTTATAAAAAGATCAACGCAGCACTTCATGTGTGTAATGTATGGAGGGGAGTTCATAAAGTGGTTTGATTTAAATGTCGCCTGCTTTGGCAAGGAAGCTCAGAGGATCAGCAGAATCCTTTTCATTTACAGAGACAACTAATAGTCCTCTGAACTCCACGGAGTTAGGGCGAGCGCTTGAAAGAGTAGCAAGAGTGACAGTTGTGTTATGTAGGAGGCTAAGAAACATGGTGTTAAGTAGGGCTGCTAACAGTTATTTTCATTATAGATTCATCTGCTGATTATCTTCTCGATTAATAGATTTGGTCTATGAAATGTCAAAAAGAAGTGGAAAACGCCCATTGCAACTTCCCAGAGCCCAAATTGCTTCTTTTGTCCGACCCCCCCCCAAAAACAAATGTAATTCAGAAATGTATGATTTATTAATATGATAAAGAAAAGCAGCACTGTTGGGAAAGTGTTTGGCGGTAGCATGGTTTTTGTACGGCTGCTTGTGATTAGACACTTGATATTTGAAAAGTGTGGCATTTTCTTTAAATTAGACAAAAGCCACAACACACAGAGTAGTTCTGAGCTAAATGCTAAGTCCTATGGATCTGCAATGATTTGTCGACTGACATTAAATGAATTGCCAAATATTCTGATAATCAATTAATTGTTTGAGTCTGATTTTAAAGGAAAATGTCAAAAATCCTTTCCTTAGTAGTTTCCATCGGTCAAATTTTTTTTCCACAATTTTCTGATTTCCATTTTATAGACTAAACGATTAATCGAGAAAACATCTTTGTATTTCTCACAATAAAGCGTAGAAAAAAGCATTGTTTCAGTATCTGTGCCAAACAAAATCCAGAAACCTTTAACTGCTTCTATGTTGTCATATGACCAATAAAAGGCAAAAGAAAAGCCTAGATATGAGGTGAAAGGGTGAATGTCATTATCTTTAATCAATTCAGATAAGCAGACTTTTAAAAATAAATCTGAGCTTTTATGCAACTCCAATGTAACTATAAACTGACTTCTCTTGCGTATTTCAAACCTTTAAATTAGCTGAAATCAACGGAAACCAATGGCTTCTTATTGACCTAAAACGTACTGGGAATGCAGAAACATTAACAGACGAACTATTGTGTGATTAAAAAAAGATGCATAAAGATGCAAAATCATTGCTATGGCAATGTACAGCAAGCTCGTCCTCCTGTCGGAGGAGTCTTTCGCTCAGTGAGCTATGTAACGCACAATGCACAGACAGTGTCGCAGGCAAGGTGTCAACAGAAACTCCTGAGAGCTGCGAGGGCCTGAAGTCTATTCAACAAAAAAAGGAAGTACTCCGCATTGTTGTACTAATACACTGCCAAACTGAACTCGCACATGTTTTGTTGCCCAGGCAATCTCTATTGCCAAAACATACGGTTATTTTCATCTTCATCATCGTCATCATCAAGCACAGACAGGTTGACTGAATAAACTGTATACAGTCACACAGCACACATCAGAGTCCAGGAGGCCAAACATGTCGTCTACATGCTGGCCGGACTTCAGCTTTCTCGGAGGAGATGAGGCTTAAGAGACGTTGTTGAGACGTTGTTTTTTTTTAAACATTTGAGGCAAGGGGCTCTACATCTTTCCTCTGCTGCTTTCACTCACTGTCTCACTTATTCCTGTTCAGGGAGATCAGAGACGGGAATCTTCCCGGTACGCGCACAGCCGGCAGAGAGCAGAGAAAGCCCCGGCCGTGTCAGACAAGTCCCGGACGACAAGCCGAGGAAAAAGGGCGTGCATGCGTTGGACGTGCTTGTGAGCACTTAAAGCGAGCAACAACTCAATGCCCATCGGCTGGGCGGTCACTCTCTTTATACATATCACTCTTGTCGTAAGTCTGCAGGCCCTGCAGAGGATCGTTTATAATCCGTTCAAGAGGAGGCCTCGCATTACAGCTATGCACACTTTAACGCACCCCTCAAATCCTGATGTCTGAGAGAGAAAGCTACAACTGTTTGCACATCCTGATATAGACGAGTCAATGTTATCAACACAAGTATGCACGGCTATTGAAAGAAGTATTTCAAACAGCTTGAAAGTGCTTGATCTTTGACCCACACTCAGTCACGCTGTTGTTATACATATTTCTCTGTGTTCTGTGACCGGGCTCATGGTCCTTGGATCTGGAACTACAAGTAAACTACTCCAGCTATGAACAAGTGATCTGTTTGTAACAACCGTGTGACAGGCCCTCCCTCCCATGCTGTTTTTGTTTCTTGCTGTGGAGACCACTGAAACTCCGTACGCTTGAATAAACGTACGGAAAGACAGATCTTCGTATTTTGCCGTTACTGATACAGATTTCCCCCACAGTACTCTGCTGTCTGGCCCCCTCCCAGCCTGTCTGAAATGATAAGGCGGTGTATGTATGGGTCCTCCCAAAGCAGGATAATGTGTACGGCGTGTATATAGATCTGAGGTCACAGACAGGTCAATAATCAGATTTCAGATTTGACATCAAAAGTGTTGACATTTTGACGTTTCCTTGTAATATTTAAAGTGTGTTGGTGGTGTAAAATAATGCTATTTAGTGTTGTGGATATAATGGACAAGTACAGCCATGTAGCCCAGTTCAAGCATTTCCTTCAAGACCAGGAAGAGACAAGATTCAAGCCATCAGGTTCTGAATACTGTGCTAACATACAGTAGCCTATGGTATTAATTGTATCTGCAGCTCTGTAATTAACCTCATCAACCTGCTGCCAACATTAGTCCTTCTGTTAGCTCATTATAACTAAGTCTAGCTTTAATGCACTAATGGCGGTTTCTCCCCCAAAAAAGTGATGTTCAGTTGGCCAAAGGTACCTTCAGCCTCCCTGTCATGTGCACACGACGGGAGACAGTTCATCACATACATACGTGTGTGTGTGTGTGTGTGTGTGTGTGTGTGTGTGTGTGTGTCTGAGGAGCGAAGCCGCTAGCAGGAACTCAAGGTGACATTAGCAAAACACTGACAACAGCACACTTACTGGGACGTTGGTTAGCTAGCAATTTGCCGTTAGCTTGGTTGGAACTGACACCTAACTTGTTTTAGCTCGTGAGGCTAACGTTACCGGCGGGATTTCCAGTAACTAGCTAGCTTATAACCGGGACCGGACATATAACAAGTGAATGCAGCAGAAAGGAGGGGGGCGTCGGCGGAGGATAACCAACCTGACATCTGCACACCATATCCGCGTCCTGTGCCAGAAGATCCACAACTTTTCCTTTCCCCTCGTCGCCCCATTGAGCCCCGAGCACCACGGTGACTCTGTTGCCGACAGGTGGTCTCGGTGCCCGTTTCGTCGGGCTGTCGCTGCCGTTCGGGGCCCCGGCGGGTTCCTGACTCCCACTTTCCGACATTTCTGCTTGGTCGCTGGCTGACTACACTTGTGCGCCCTTTCGCACCGTGCTGCTGCTGCTGCACCAAAGATAGCTGAGAGGGCTGAAGGAGCTCCCTCCCCGGCAACGTTAGACGCTAGGAAGTAACACACACACACCTCGCACATGCGTACAAGTGTCTGAAATCACAATTACTATATCCTAGTAGAGTGTGAACAGTAAGAAACCCCTGAAAAAGCCTCACAGCTGCAACTTTACACCTCACTCAGTTTAAATTAGGATGAAATAAGTTCCCTCTAACATGTTTTATTTTTTATGTATATCATTTTATGGATTTTGCCGGTTTCTGGGGTCTTAAAGCAGGTGAATCATCTTGACTGCTCCTGCAATCTCAGATGACCACTACTCTGTGGGTTCAAGGAAGCCAAAAGGATTTACAGTTATAATATAATATTCACATATTTTACTTAAGTAGTTGTAGAAATGAAGTGTAGAAATACTCTGTTTAGTAAAAGTCAAGTATTCAAATAAACTTAAATAAAAGTACAGAAGCATTAGCCACATATACTATAGTAAAAGCCTTCATCGTGCAGAATGGCCCTTTTCAGATATGTGTATATGTTCACATTGTTAGATTATAATTACTGATGTATTCATGTGTAAATCACTTTCATGTTGCAGCTGGTTAAGGTAGCGCTAATTGTAATTACATTATTTACAGCTGGGTAGCCTGTGAATTTATCTCCAGGTACCAATAAAGTCTTATTTTATCTATATTTTATCTACCTGTAACAATACATCATGATTTCTTTATTGATCATGATGATATTTTGTATTCTTTATCTGAATCTGCAAAGTAATTAAAGTTATAAATAAACGTAGTAGACGACAATATTGGCCTCTGAACTGTAGCAGAGTACAAGTGTAAAGTAGCAGAAAATGGAAATACTAAGTAAAGTAAAAGTACTTAAGCATGGTACTTGAGTAAATGTACTTAGTAACACCAATGAACTTGTTTTTATATTTAGCTATTAGAGTGAATATATTTTCAAATTTGAAATAACCTTAATTTCTGTGCATTCTTGTTTTTAACTTTCAGAGTTTGTCTCTCTTGTTTCCAGAACAAATACAGTGTCCATAAAAAAACACTAATTATTTATGACTATATGAGTGATCCCTCTGTTTAAACTTTTTCAACTTGAGTATATAACTTCAGCATATTTGTGCATGTAGTGAAAAACAACACAAATGTTACAAAGGAAAGTTTCTAAATGGACTGTATTAGCTGTTTTATCTTGAATTATGTGGCTCCCCCTGGTGGTGATCAGAAATGCATGCAAGTGTACTATTTCTCATATTATGGAGCATTAAGCCCATTTGGTGCTACACCTAAATAGAAAGTCTTTATTGTCATTGTACACAGTACAATGAGATTTGAGGAGCAGCTCCTTACACAAAAGCCTATATAATACAAAACCTATATAAAAGACAACAAAACCTGTATAAGAGACAACAAAACCTGTATCAAAGACAATCAGTATGAAAGACTTGAGCCAGGTTCACGCCCTCAACGACGACTAGAGGACTAGAGTGCTGTAAGTCAAGGTTAAGATCATACTAATTCCCAGCCAATTCATCACATTACAACACAACACAGCAGTGATACATATGAGTGGATTTTACGTTTTTACGTTATCTGTTCAACCTGTTCGGTTGTGCAATGCAGTAATGCACTGCTCCACAACCAGAATGAATATGCATGTTGCATTTTACTGCTGTAGATGTTTAAGGCTAATGCTAATATGTTTTATTAATTTAACCCCTTATATATACTTTTGGGTAGTTTAATCTACAGCAATGCATCACCCAGTCGGGTTTTTAAAAAGATTATTAAAATAAAATAAATGTTCTCATCTCGAGAATATCTAAAGAATCAAATCCTCAGAAAAAATAAAATGACCAAATTTGGAGATACATGATTTTTCCTGGACAAGAAGGGTAAAAAAGAACATAAAATGAAAAGTACCTAAAGCTGTCAGACAAATGTAGTGGTGTTAAAAGTACAATATTTTTGATCTAGCGGAGTAGAAGTATAAAGTTGCATAAAATGGAAAATACAAGTACCTAGAATGTGTACTTAAGTTTAGTACTTTAGTAGATGTACTAAGTTACATTCCACCACTGTATATATAGGAAAGTGGAAGTATAAAGTGGCATTAATTGAAAATACTAAATAAAGTACTTTAGTATATAGACTTGTCCTGCAGGGGGCAGCAGAGATCGGATGTGCGTCAACACTCATTGGCTGCTTCTACGCTCTTTGTTTGTTGTTACTTCCGTAGCTTCTAAGCTAACACCACACAAAATCGACCCTATAAAATCTCCTCTTGGGGTCATTCACCTTTTCTATAACAGTTATCTTAAAATGTCTTCACGGCTGCTTCTCAGGGCTTTCGTAAACGAGCGACTGACAGCTGCTGCCGACGAAATATTTCAGGTTTTTGAAAGAACAATAGCAACATATGAAGAAGAAGCTTCCAGCTCAAAGCAGGAGAATGAACGGCTCCGGGGTCTGCTGCTGGAGTTCGTCTCAAACCAGAAGACGGGTCTGTTTACTTATTATTTCTTTTCATCTGTCAGTGTCAGACAAAGTGTCAACAAAACTAGTAATTCTTTTTTAAAATCATTTATATGTTATTTTAAAACTTTGATGTATAATTTGTTCTATAACCAGCATAAACTAATCCACCACAACTAAGCAGAATCAAAGTAATGTGTTTAAATGAATTACTTTAACAATCAGTTTTTTATTTAAAAAAACTACCTGGAAGTTAAATCAGAACACAAAAAGCTGGACTTAACTATAGGCAATGTCTAATGAAAAAGATTTAATTATTCATTCATTGACAGTAAGTAGCCTAAGTTGATTACTTAAACTAACCATAACAGCTCTATTTACTTTACTGATTCATTAATTGGGGGTCTGCATGATCAAAATGATAAAATAAGAACATTTGTTATTGATTTGATGGACAACATCAGACCTGTATCTTTGGATTTTGGACTGTTTGAACAAACAAGACATTTGAAGACTTCACCTTCAGCTGTGGGAAGATATAACCGGCAATGTTCACTGTTTTCTGACATTTTAATTGAGAAAATAATCGTCAGATTAACAATACTGAAAATAATTATTAGTTGCAGCCCTAATCCAGATACTGTTGATATTGCCAACTTGTATCTGGCAGCATCCACAACTTAATTACTATTTATGTGATTAAACCAATAAAGAATAAGAATGTAAAACATGCAGAAGTTTTAAAGTCTTTCCTCTTTTTCTTTTCTAGTTTTCTGTCAGTCGTATGACTGTAAAGAGGAAACTGAGCAGCAGCAGCACTGTGAGCAGAAGCAGAGCCTCAGCGTCCGTCAGAGTGACCCGGAGCCTCGACGCATTAAAGAGGAAGCTCCTGAACTCTGGACCAGTCCGCAACAAGAAGAACAACAACAGGCTCAAGATGTCTCATACCTACCTCATTCATCTGCCTGGGAGGAAAACGAGCAGGACGACGCAAAACCGCCTTTGCAACCTCAGACTCAAAACAGCGAAAGTGAGGAGCCGTTTCAGGAGCTGCCGGAAACTCAAAGTGCACAGTTCACGCTGCCTCTCGCCTCAACTCCGTCCTCACAAACTCTGATCCAAACCGACAGGGTCCCAGATGGTGGGGAAAACGAACCTGCTGTACGTTTTACACCAAGTCAAACACAGACAGACAAAAGTCAGAGTTCCTTTATCACATCCATGGAATCCACTGACTTCTCTCATTTGAATTCAGTTGCACCTGAATATCGTTGCCTTTTGTGCGATAAACCTTTTTCCTCCAACCACCACTTGATAAATCACGCTTTTCGCATGCATTCAAAGGACGCAGATGTCTTCTGTGCTGTGTGTGGAAAGACCTTAGAGTCCACCGAAAGCCTTAATGTGCACCTTCAGTCGCACAAGGGCTCAAAATGTTGTCCCGTGTGCGGTAAACACTGCAACAGCATGTCCGCTCTGACTGAACACATGACCAGCCACACCGGGGTGAAACTGCACCGCTGTCATGTTTGTGGGAAGGAGTGCAGCCGGAAAGGAGATTTAAAGATACATATGAGGATTCACACGGGCGAGAAGCCTTTCGGCTGCACTTACTGCTGTAAGAGTTTCACGCACAGCGGACACCTGAAGAAGCACATGAGGAGCCACACGGGAGAGAGGCCGCACCGGTGTGAAGTCTGCGGCAGAGGGTTTCTGCAGAGTGCACACCTAAAATACCACTTGCGGACTCACGCTCAGAAATATTGATTTTTCACCCATCTGGGTGCATATTATATATTTATAAAGCTCAAAACAACACTTAGATGTTCTAACGATGTAGGAGGAAAAGAGTCCTTCACAAGACACATTTACCAAGAACTTACAGTGAAGTGTAAAAATAACATTTAAGAGCATCTCTCAAGTGATAACACAATCAAAGACATGTATTCCCAGAGCGGGAGTAGCCAATCAGAGTCAACACTTCACCCTACACCGGATGGAAAATGGAAGCATTCCTCACTTTTATCTTTCACTTAAGTACAAACATTCACTTGTATTAGTTTGATAAATATCCTGAGATGCACCGTATGTTCCTCCTGTGTTCTGGTGGGAGTCATGTCGCCGTTACAACTAACAGGAATGGGCTTTTTTCACTATTTTGAGTAATAACACTGTTGTTAACTTCAAGGGAATAAACTGCGGCTTTGTCGCGATTCCTTTCATGCAGCAGAATTTGATGTTAAATCTGTGTGTGCGGTTTTCTTGGTTTAGTTGAAACTTGCCTTATACAGAAACTCAATCAAACTGGAACAGGATGCTTTTTTTTAACCAGGATTATTTAAATAAACTTTTGTGCAGCAGCTTGCCTCACACAAATTTAATTTACTCTTGTATTTTAGGTAATGATTTGTTAAACAGATCCGTTATCTAATACTATCCTGTAAAGAACGATGTAATTTGGTTCTGATTATAGAAGAAAAGTAGATTTTTTTTTATAAAAGAACAACTCCATTTTAACCCAGGTACGTATCCATTTATCGTTTATTTTTGGAAAATATATATTCTTATACACACTGTGTTGAGTTGTATGCTAGCCTGTAGTCAAATTTAACATTTTTGCATGTTCAGCGTAAAGATTCTCTAGGTTTTTTTGTATTTGAATATTAAATGATGCGTGGTAGTTTATTCTCACAGAGACAGAAGAACTTCAGACCCATAACCTGACGTATCGTTGCCTTATAAAGTTGATATGGTGAACGTGTTGAACATTTACACCTCCAGCAAACCTCAGCGTTTATTAGGAGTCGTGTTTCAGGGCATCTTATGAATTCACTCTCCATTTAGATCTTATTTGGGCTCTAACAGGTTCTTTAGCTGCTCGATGTTTCTAACTGTCTGTCGTTTGGTGCTGGACAGGTAGCGTATAGTGAAGTTTATCACAGCTTGCGTGCCTGCTGGAGACGAGGTTAATGCCAAATAATTGGCTAAAAGAGGCTAAAAAGCAGAGTAAAGCTGCAGAGTTGGGTATTGATTGTGAGTTTCCCTCCTAAGTTTCCCATTTTACTGTAATATGAAATAAGATATATTAATTAGAGCTTTACAACGCATCAGATGTTACTGTGTGTTATTTTATTTTAGCTAACGTGGTAACAGGATTATTTGACATCAGCAAACTGCCCTGTTTAGGCAGTCTGTTTTTTGGCATCTGTATGCAAAGCACAAAGTTCAGCCGGCAGTATTTCAGTGTCATCGGAGACATATTTGCATTTGTGCTGCAGGTGAGGCCACACAAGTCCCTGAATGTCACTCTGAAATTATAATGAAATTACATTTTGGGCTCAATTCACATCTGTGTTTATTGCAGTCTGTTTGGTGATTGGTCCTCCCACAATGCATTTTTGTGCTGATATAAGCCTGCTAGTGGGACAGGAATTGTAGCGGTTACACAACATGAACTTCAGGGCAAAAATAACCTCATGAATGTGGGTGGTTACAACACAACCCTGACAATGTTTCCTGACATTTTATGGCTCGGGTCAAACTAACTCCAAACCCATTTTTGTTCAAATTCTCCAAATGACATTTATGCCAACCAGTTCTTCTTGTAAATTTAATGAACTGCAGAGAAAAATCATGTTTTGTAGAGACTCTAAAGGGTCAGTATGACCCCCAAACTGAACAAAGGTTCAAAACCAAATCTGTGAAGTGTTGTGTCATGCTGACAAAATCTATTCATTTGAGACACAGTGATGAAAATCTTTACAGCTTTATTATAACTGTGTTTATTATATGGTCATTCGTCACCTGTTTATACACGAGCCTCCTCTTATGGGTGCACACAGGAGGGGTTACACTTATTGACAAATTAATTAACATTTACATCTTCCTGTATCTTGTCTGAAAGGAATATAGTTTACCAGTAGGTGGCACTGCAGGAACATTATTTATCCATCTATCCAACAAGTCAGTGAGAGCTCCTCAAGATTCTGCACAAAATACCAACATTTTTCTTACTTGATGTTAAATTAATAAATAAAACATGAGATGATTTGTCTTTTAAATGTGTTTTTAACCACAGAACTCAACTTATCAAGTATTTATTCATATTTGTAGATACTTTAGTTTATTACTATGACATTTGGTAAATCAACTGCTAATTACTTCTCACTTTTCATAGAAATGCTGCTGCTAAATTACATTCACACAGTCACTAGGTGTGCGAGCCATTCCTTCATGACTTTTTGGTGTAATCAAAGCACCATGAAAACGGGGGCAAGAGGTTAATCTTCTGTGAAGTTAAATTATGTGAAACGTACTCAAAGGAACTGGAGGGATTTTCTTTATGTGGGTCAGGCTGTGTCTCATAGATTAACACACGAGAAGAGGGGTTACGTCGGCAGTTTTTCTGTGTGTGTGTGCAGGGTGTGTGAAAGGCCACATTTTGCACCCACAAGCTGCTACGAAGCATTTCAGCGTCACTCAGCAATCGTCCGGAATTCCAACGGCCGTCAGTTGCATAACTGGGTCATTGAGTTACTCACCGACCCACCCAGTGAAGTCTCTGCACAGCACCGAGAGAGCCCAGAGGCTCTGAGCAGAATCCAAATCCACACCCAGGTGTGGAGGGGGGCGATCCAGGGGAGTTTCTGGTGCAAAGGGGAGATCTGGCAGGATCGTCCTCGTGGGGTGGGTTTGGTTTGTAGGAGGACAGCAAACATCTGGACATCCTGATTAAACACACACACACACACACACACAAACAAACAACAAGAATTGTATTGGGCAATGGAAATAAGTTGTTGGTCGTGCTGAGCACTACTGTGGTTATTTTCCTAATCTGTTTAATGTGGGAGGAGAAAGTGCAGAAACAGTGATGACTTTTCTAGAGATACTCAGAAATGAAGATGTGTGTTCAAATGTTCAAGTCCAATCGTGTTCCTGCAGTAGATGGTTTTTTAGGTCCATGGTATAAATTTAAAGACAGTTTGTTTTATGGAAAAACTTGAGGAAGACCAGATGATACATTTGTCTTATTGTTTACTTTATTTTGCTAATCCCAGTGTATATACAACACATGCTGCACTTTTAATGTGTTGAGGGGAGAAAGACTGATGCTGCTGCCGCTTCAGTTACTGTTGTGGGAAGATTTCCAGCACAGTTGTTTCCTCACACACACCCCCGCACACTTGCAAACATGCATGAAAAATGGGATGCGAGCTTGTGCAATATAGCATTTGCCTCATGTGTCTCATATGGGAGAATGAACCTTATTCATTTGTGGGTGAGTTGTCAAACCACCACCACTGTAGATGTGTTTCACAAATTCAGTCTTGAGTTTTTATTGTCTCCTGTCTGCTGGTTTAGTCACTTTCTGTGCTATCAGTAAATATAGGCCTACATTTTAAAAGAAAAGTTGTTAATACTGAATGTTTCTGCAGAATGTTCACTGTTCATTAGTTTTGTAAGTTAAAAATGTTTCTCTCTACTTGTATTTGGCTAAACAAATGAATAGAATAGAAATGTCATTTCTAGGAGACAGGGTTGCTCTGATAGATTTATGCTTGATGGTGATGCCTGAGGACCCAGAGGCCCCTTTGCTGCATCAGGACCCAGTAACCTGTGTTACATCTCCTGGGTGTATTGCCTGTATTGACTATCAGTTGAAGTAGAATTGGTGTCACAGAGCCAGTGAGTAGTTTGTTGTATGAATAAACCCCTCTGTCTGATCCAGAATGTGGCTTTGGACTCTGGGGCATGTTTTAAAATGATTATTATCTGGTGGTTTATTTGTAAAAATCCAAAGTAACCACCTGGTCTCCTATTTGTCAGAATCTGGACCAGTCAGAGATCCCCACCCCCCTGCAGCCCTGCAGCCCGTCTCTCTGTGCCAGCCGCGTGCATGCGGAGCGTTGAGTTTTTCTGCTGGATGAGACGAGAGAGAAACAGACGAATGAATGCATGAACGTTGTTGCCCAAGAACCGACGTGCCGCTCAGACGTGAGCGCATCGCAGGCCGGTTTTATGAGGGTAAGTCTGCGTTTGTCTATACGTCGGCGGTAGAAAGTAAAGCACGGAGCTCAGACTGCTGACAGTCAACAATAAAGAGCCCGGGGGCGGTTGTTGGGTGGGGTGTAAGGGATGCCCACGAAGTGCACGCTGCTGGTCTCTGCCAGGCGACTCGGGCAATGCAGGTGTTTTTATCGTGCGGAGCGGTGGAGCTCCAGCAGGAGCCGTGACAAGGTCAAATGGCCACAAAGTCGCAGTGCGCATCACGTCTCCAACAACGCACGGTGCTGAAAGTCCGCCAGGGACTAATGGCATTTGCTGATGGCTATACTTGATATGTGATATCCGCCATGCATGTGTGCTGCTGCCTTTATAGTCTATATTAAGACCTGAAATCTCTCTCTCTCTCTCTCTCTCTCTCTCTCTCTCTCTCTCTCTCTCTCTCTGTCTGTCAATAATCCAGCGTGCGTGTTATGATAGCTACAGAGGAAGTTGAAAGCTGAGCCTGGCTTTGGGCTCAAAGTTGCTGTGGGCCAGAGGTTGAGACTTGTACACAGTCTTAGTTGAGGCATCACAGCAGGTGACAGTGTGAGAATATAGGCCTAGATCCTCATCACACACACACACACACACACACACACACACTAACTCACTCACACAGCAGGGAACTGCATGAAAGAGCTCTGAGAATAGACCCCAGTGAGCTAAAAACCACTACTGTGCTATGTTTTCACTGTGCGCTCACACACACACACACACACCCCTCTCCTCAGTGTGCTTGATACAATGTTGTTGGAGTGTGTGTGATAACTTTGAAAGCAGCTTGCTTATCAGCGGTCCCAGGGCTTTGAGAAAGCTGCTATTCTCACAGTGATAAGCCGTTTCTGTTGTGAACACGTAAAGAGGAGAAAGTTCAAGATGCTCAGCTCAGGATCAAGACGCTGGACGATGAATCGATAATGAAGTAGATTAATAGATGACAATTTTAATAACTGGTTAGTTGTTTTAAGCGATTCATCAAATGAAGACAGCAAACAATTGGTTCAAGCTTCTCCAGTGTACAGATGAGCAGCTTTATTATGAACTGAAGTCATTTGGATTTAAACTTTTGTTTGGACAAAATAAGCAACTGCAAAACAAGCTTTTCTGACATTTTATAGACTAAACAATTAAAGGGGTGCTTCACATTAAATTTAGTTTCCACATCATGGGGGGGACGCACAAGAGACAGATAAAAAAAAACATGTCAAAGTCGAAGCAGCTGAGACAGTTAGTAGTAGCATCTTTTCACTGGGCCCTCCCTCCCTGCCTGCTGAACGTCCACATCGTTCAGTCTCCAGACCTCCAGTTTGTGTTCATGAGGCATGAAGACAGGCAGAGTAAGACTCCCTATTGCTAATAAACTGGTGTTGATGACCAAACATCTGTAGCATTCCCCTGTAATCAATTATTCTGAAAAATGTAAAGGATAGATTAATCAGAGTCCTATAACAGAGGTCACAGTCTAGAGCCATCCTGGTGAAGTGCTGAGGAGTCCCCTACTGGCCTTGCAGTCAGCCTTCAGCTCTTCACATTAACCCGGCTGTGCTCTCGATCACCTGATCTCTCACCAGGACCTTGTGTCCTGAGACAACTAGATGCCTCTAATTAGAAAGTTCCATCTGAAAACCAGACAGGGGTGGCAGCACGTAAGTATGTAGCAGCGTAATGTGATGCAGTTGAGTGAAACCAGGTGACCGAGATTTAATCATTAAAAGCGTCATTGTGTTTACAGACAGACACCCGCTGGCACACAAGGTCATGAGTGCCGATGAGTCAGGGAGAATCACTGGGGTCAAAGCAACAGCAGGAATATAGAATATATTATATATAATATAGAGCAGAACTGATATCAGTTATTTCTTTGGTTATTTGATTAATTGATGAGTCAATAAAAAGTCAAAATAATGAAAAATGCCCTTCACAGTTTCCTGGAGCTCAAGCAGACGTCTTCAGATTGCTTGTTTTGTCGGACCAAAAGTATCAAACTCAAAGATATTCAATTAACATTGAAATAAAAGAGAATAAAAATCCTCACATTCAAAAGGCTGCAAATATTTAACTTTTTATTTTAACATTGTGGCTCCATGGATGACAATAACGGTCGGTTGGTCCACCACTTTGGTCCATACTTATACATTCAGGGTTCCCAGACGATGTATCCCAGTGACTCCTGTGATCCCCTGACTTTCCCTCTAGCGCCACCATGAGGTCGACATGTGGTTTTCATTTGGTTCAGACATTCATGTTCCCCCGACAATAATTTGTTCCTCTGACTTTTCATCTAGTCAACATTTAAATGTGCCCAATACTTTGGTTTTTGATCAAATACCTGCAAAACGAATGACATTTTGCTATTACAGCACTTTGCTATTAGTGCTAATTAGCAAATGTTAGCATGGTAACACGCTAAACTAAGAAGGCGTACATGATAAACATACCTGCTAAACATCAGCACTTTAGCATTGTCATTGTGAGCATGTTAACATGCTAATGTCCACAGAGCTGCTAGCATGGCTGCAGACCTGTAGTTTCAGTTTGAGTATCATATCATTTGATTGACTCATGGTTTCAGCACTAATATTTTGTATTAGTTGTATTTGTGTGGTCTGTGCAGGTTTTAGTTTGTTTTATAATTTTATCTTACATGTAAAGTGGCCTGAGGCTAAAAGATGGGGGGAAAGAAGGAGAAAGGGATGGTTGAATTGGTAGAGCTTCTATAGTTGTCTGAAAGAAAATGCTGATTTAAAATAAATACTTTGAGCATATTTGCTCAGAAAATAATTCTCGCTACAGGTCAGTTCAGTTTAAACACATTGGAATGTGGTCTCATTAATTTTCCATAAGTAAATAAGCGTAGGTTTGTTTTTACATGTTGAATAAGACATCTTATATATACACACACACACACACACACACACACACACACACACACACGCTCAAATGAGTTTGTTGAGTTTAGAGGAGGCAAAATTGGCTTTTATCAACATATTTTCACACAGATTTGTTTTCATCATATATAGAATATTTCATAATAAAACAATGTGATAATGTCTTAATGAGTCTGCAGGGAAGTTGAAATGGTAAGAAAGCCGTTTTCCATCAGGGAATGAGGTTACATAACGTTGGTTCAGGAAAACTCCTTGGAATAATCTCAAACAGATGTTTGGCATTTTAAATTGTCGAATAACATCGGAATATCATCATTTTTTCCACCTGTGGCTAGATGTTTGTTCCTATTCGTATGGAACAGAGTGAACTGCCTACGCACAATGAAGAAAGGAGAGTTTAAACACTTAGGAACAGAAATACAGTCAGAAAACAATCCTCGATGCCTTTATACCAAAGAGTCTAAATAAAGAGTCTCTGACTGAAGGTTTAAAGAGGGAGTAATTTGACACTTTCACAGATAATGGAGAGGTCTCTTAATTCTTTCGGTGTGTTTTTTGTAGGAGGCATACAACCGTGTTACTGTGTATCTGTTGCGTTTCTGTGGGAATATGGCGGTGTCGGACACCCAGAGTGAGAGTTTGCAATATTGACAGACAAGAATGTCGATACTGGCTGACTCTACAAAACCCTGGCGTTCAATGTCAGTGGGTTTTTAGGTTCAGGGCCAACGTTTTGGGCATAATGTTCTGTTCTGTTCTTTAAGAGCTCAAAAGACACATTTAGTCACCTAGATACTTTCCTAATTTCATGAGAATAGCTTATAAACATGATTTTGAAGACATATTTATATGTCTGCTATAAAAAATGATGCATAACTTTTGTTCGGTTAAATGCAGTGGAGTTCCAGATGGTGTGGACAGCACTTTATATGCAGCAGTGCCCCTCCCAGATCTCAAATAAGTCTACTGGGATTTTTGTTATTTTTAGCAGTTTGTACATAAGAGGTCTCACGGTGAGTTAGGACGGGTTTATCACTTCAACATTAATACGGTCAGAAGAAAAGAAAAAAGGATTTTAAAGGAATGAGAAAGTAATGTCATTTTAAAATGATAGAAATGAAAGATCATGGGTCCAGTTAATAAAAAAGGCTAGCGTTAACTGCCAGTGACGGGACGCACACTCTTGTCTCCTGCAAGAACGTCTGACACGCTACATGCCCATGCATCCACCACCCTGACCTTCATTCTCTGTCCACCTCGCCACATAAAGGTCACACTATTTCCTGCACAGGCGCTGATCATCGGCATTTGTCATAAATCATGAACATAATTCCTGGCGCTGGAGCCGGGGTGGCGTTTCTGGCACAAGTCAAAGCTTAATACAAGATACGATACAGGCCTTGTTCACTTCACCTGTCTGTGATCACTCATGGTGCTGCTGAGGTTTGGAGCTTGTCTTTGTTTGGGGACATCTGTGTTGTAGAGATATTGTTGTGTGTGTAGCTTTACTGGCCTGTGATCTTGTGGGTTTAAGATACAGGGAGGTAAATAATTGCGATATGTCTGACCAATATTGCACACGTTGACAGTGGTGTGTGGTATTGCCTTAAAGTGTTGACAGCTCACAAGAATGGCATTAGCTCAACAGAACCTCATCCTGTTGGCCAGCTCAGATAACGTGCTGCTGACTAAGCCCGAGGAAGGGTTTTCCAAAACCAAAAACAAAGGTCAGGGATGATTTTAACATTGAGATGTATTTGGGAAATGTGTATTGTATGAGAAGAGAGACCACACACACAGAGACTGAGGTGATTAAACATCTTTCCTCTAACCTAAGCTAAAAAGAAAAACCCAATGAAAAGCATGAATGATAAGAGGAGGTTAGGATTTGGAGTCAGACACAGAAAGAAAGAGAAACTCTGCCAAGAAAGCCCCACTCATTTCATAAAACTTAATTCTTCAGGCATGGTTGGAGTTAAAGTATGTGTGTGTATGTGTGTGTGTGTGTGTGTGTGTGTGTTTCTCCTATATGCTCTGTGATTCAGGTCTGCACAGGCAACATACTGAAGCTGGAGTAGGAATTTGGACTTCACTCCTTGTTAGATACACAGCCTGCTGGCTAAGCGTGTATGTTATGGAATTAGCTCTGAGTCTTCAGTCTAAATGTGGGTACATTTTTGAAGAACACGCTCTTTTTGAGGTTTGTGGTTTTGCTGATTCTGACAACATTATTCAAAATGGCTAGACTGTCACATTTTCTAGACGACCACATTCTGCTAAGTTTAGCACATACTATTAAAATAATGGCTGTTATTAACAGTGTGGTTTAGTCTTTGTTTTACATCGTCTAAGTTATGCTATTTCCTGTGGTATTATTTTAGTTTGATATGTTATCAATTTATCTACAAAACAACAGTTTTAAGTAGATGAGTTTGTTTGGTCAATCACCAGAGAATTAATCTCTGACTAACTGTTTAAATCCTTTAAAAAGTAAAATTAGTTGTAGCTTCTTAAATGTAAGGATTCTAAACTTTAGGTTTTTTGCATTGTCAGACAAATTAGATATTTAAAGAGGACAACTTCTAATTGTCTTTAATGTGATCAAAACATACTGACTGATTTAAAATCCTAATTGTTTGCTAAAGCTAGGACTTCTACCCTGTGGAGTTTTTGTTGTTAAGAAAACGCTTCTCACCTAAATTTAAAGTGCATTTTGTGAATCCTACTCATCGTCAAGCATGTCGTTCTTTTACTTCCCCATTGCTACCTTTTACTGCGGATCGCTGGTCTTTGTGATGTTCGAAAATGAGATACACACAACGTGTTTGCAATACAGAGCCACTGGAGGTCAAAATCTCCTCAGTGCAACTTTAATCCAAATTTATGGACCTCACTCAAAGAAGTGTCACGTAAACTAAACAGCAATTATCAGCTGATTTACAAAAATACATTTGAGAGACATCATGTGACCTAATGTTAGGCTTCTTTGATGTTCTGTTTATTTTTACCTGTAATAGTAGAGTCAGGTTTCCATGTGTGGTATAATGACCCCGGAGACATGCAGACACACCGCGAACAGCGATAAAATAGCACTGTGAAAACAACAAAGCCACAGTGGAAAATGTGGAATTGAACCCTTCCTTGATCTGCGACTCGTTTCACACGCAGTTGTTGGGTCATGCATGCGGCAGATGCATCTCACTTAATGACATGGGTGTCACACTGCCATGCGGTCCACATGCAGCTGAGGGATCTGCTGGCTGCCTGTAAAAAAAAACAAAAAAACAAGCCCATAGATCATAAATTTGTTCTTGTCATTCAAATCCCTGCACACCCTTGGCACACCTAATGTTGGCAGATTAGACCTCCTCTCAGGTCTCTGTGAGTGTGTACTGAGCTTGACTGACATCCGCTACACTGTCCTTTTAGTTTTAGTTTTAGGTGCTTACACCTTTTACCATTTTTATTAGTACCTGGAGTTCGTGTCCTTACGTGCTTTCTAGCGTACTCCACCTCCAGGCACAGCTCTAATCATCCAGAATAAGTGAAATTAACTGTGAGGGTGTGCAGGTCCTTTAAAGTCTCTTCTAACATGGGTGGAAATAATACTACACAATCCTATATAAATAAAAGTACTTTATTAAAATCCAAATGAAATGCGCCCTATCAAAGTATCCTCCCCCAACTCAGATGCAAAAAGGCAATCCCGATGAAACCACTGAAAAATGATAAGAATAATTTATGTATAACAGAGTATTTCCCCAATTGCTTGTGATAATCCACAGAACAACTGCCAACTGTTTTCATTGGAGCTACCGAAGTATCATGTCCAGATAAAAAGTGCTGATAGTCATCGGCTATTACGGACTAATTGCCACCTAATATCTAGAATAATTGTAAAGAATATAATTGTATTAATCATAAGTCTTTTTCCTATTCTTTTTGTATATGTTTCCTTCAACAATGACAACTCAGAGTATATCTTTGTGGCTCTGATGGCTTCAACAGATGGCCTCCAGGGTCCAGAGAGTCAAGCAAACAAGAGGAGCGGGTTGCAAGCAGTCGAGGTCTAATGGGCTGGTATCAACAAGGCTGGAGAATATGGTGCCGTCGCACGCAGCAATCCAAAGAGAACAATTGAGTAATGGGTTTCAAATGGGCAAACAGGATGTCAAATAGACATAACCACGCCATAGAAAACATGGTAATGGCAGCACTCCAAAATCTTAAAAAAATAAGACCTTGCCTTCAGTTACATCTGTCTGATTATTTTCCTTATCAGGACAGGCCAACAGGATGGCTGACAGCCACTGATAAGATACAAGAATGGGCCAGGATGAGGACTTAGAAGGATGAGAGAGACAAAAATCACTGAAGAGAAGAGCAGATCTATAGATGTTCATGAGCTGAATTTACACAGGACCAGAACTATTTTAACAGATGAGAATTCACATTTCCTGAACAGATTCAACAGGAGATGTTATGTATGTGGGAGCCTACTATACCTGCACAAAGAAAACAATGTATGTACATTCATGTAAACACATGAACACACACACACACACACACACATCATGTGCACAATTAAAGAATAACCTGGGACACATGAAGTTATATTTAATATTATATTTAATACATATGAATATGGTGGGAAACGACAAAATAAAATGTCTAAAAGACATTGTCAGCACATATTATTTGAACAATACAAGCTTGAAAAAGGAGAAGGAACAGGTTTGTGCAGGGCTGTGGTATTGAATTGCATTAGTCCCATAATGTTAATGCATTTTTTGCGAATATGTTTTTGTCAAAAAGTTATTTTGCAGCAATTTATCTAAAGTACTGTGATGCAATTTGTGACCTTTTCTTGTGTTACAGCTTGTTGCAAAATCTGTGGAAACAATTTAAGTGCCACAAAATGAAAAAGGGAAAATTACCTTTGAGTTTAGTGTAGCTGCTTTTCTCTTTAGTGAACCACAACAATATCCGACAAAGGCTCAGTCATTTTGCATTCTTAAAACCCACATTTAACCAGGGTATCAAACCTGCTCTCTTCTGGTTAAATAGCTTATCAGTCATCATTTTTTAATGTGCAACAAGTTTGTCCTTCCAACAATATGACTTTGCCTTAGCGTTGATGTAAGCTGTTGATCCCGACCAGGGTTGGAAGCTGCCCTGCTTTGGAGACCAGGCCTTTCTGTATATAATGACATTTAAACATCATTTAACTCCCTAAAAAGAGAGAGGGTGAGAAAGAAACAATGCACTTCTAGGCAAGCCAAAGATAGAAGTCAGGCTGAACTTTATCTGGTAATTATTCAGTGCAATCATGTGAGATTCTGTGGTTCATCAGTGAAAGAATATGGGGTTACAGTGCAGAGCGCTGCCTCTGCCAACGGTGACAATCAGAGATAAACCTGTCACTGCTGTCTCATCTGAATAACTCCCACGCGTCAGTAGACCTGCGTCATACGCACACCTGCTGTACAAAGAGGTATTATTAAGTCTTCTCAATAGATTTCTGGGACAATAAGTGAAAAAACGAGTGACAGCGGTGGTTTACCGAACGTCAGAGGTGTGGTACACGTTTCAACCAACAATTTATTAGAAGTAGACGAACAAATTGATTTTTTGCTTTAAATTTTAAGGTATTATTACAAAGAACATATTGGTAACCAGGTCATCATCAAAACATCCACTGTCTTGTCATTTGGGTAAGAAAGGTAAAATCAAAACAGTGCATTGAACATTTAAATAAATCCATGAAATACAAACTAAATTAAATAAGTCCAGATTTGAACTAACATAGGATCTTTCTTTGTCCTGCACACCAAAGGGTTTGGAGGCAAATGGGACTGACAGGGTGAAGGGTGGAGTTTTTAGTGTCTAATTAGGAGTGACAGTCTGTGCAGTGAGTTGGGTGTGGTGGTTCAAGGAAAAACTAACCGTGGGGAGACAATCATTTTCAAAATTTCAACCGGGGAACGCATAAAAATAAGTTATTTTAACTATCTGAGACCCAAATGTCTTAATTAATGATGAAAAACACCCGTTGTGACGTCACGGTTTTGGGTGTGGCCAAAGTCTATATAGACTGCAGCAGTTTTCTGTGTGGATTTAAGCTACAACACCAGCCTGGCCATCAGGACAACACCATCACTATACATGTTAAATTAAAACATGAGAGCACAGGAAACACAATCCTCCTCACATGCACTTGAATCTGAACTGCTAATGTTAAATAGTTCCTAAATTGAATGAGCATTCCCTGGAAGAACATTAAGAACTCACTGTTGGCTGAAATGATCGATGTGATCTCTTACTTTGCTTCAAGGCAAGTTTTAGTTTGCATCGTTTGTATCATATGAATGATCGCACTTGTTCTTGCTGAAATGAATAGTGGGGTTACTGATGGATGTTGGGAAACACAATAGATGCGATTGTGCTTTATTTACTGAGAAACAACCCCAAAATAGTGAGTGACGCATCTGAAATTCATGAAGCGAGAAACACTTCAGCTGCTATAAAATCTAAAATGTATATGGCAAGGTTGCTTCATTTTTTTCATTTGTTGCTCAAACTTTAGCACATACCAAATTATTGATAAGTGAGGAGTGTAAAGAAAGAAGGTTGAACAGAGGGAATTCATCAAATAAAAGTGATGTTTTTGCAGATTTTGAGTGATTTGAATGTGAGGAACAACCCACCTTGAGTGCAGAACTTTGGAACAAATGTCAATTTAGAAGTGCATACGCTTTAACTGAAGAGGTGAATCCCATAATGGTTTGTCTCAGATCTAGCTCGTCCTTAAACGCACCACTGGATTGAGAGGTATATATTGTCTGTGCAGCAGCAGATTTGGGGATCATCAATCGTGACAGGGATTTCATAGTTGTGCGTGACCTTAGCTGACCACTCACACTCTGTTGGGAATTTAAAGGGGGCTACTAACGTAAAGATGAGGAGGAATTTCACTCTCACAGACCTCCCTAAGGAGTTTTTCCTTTGTTTGCCTGTCTTCGTCACTTCAGTCCAAACCTTAATCCTCCAGAACGGAGCCAGGCTTCGAATTTTCTTAATCCCAGATGGGATTTAGTTCACTCTCTGTGTCTCCTGGGCCATTTAGGGATTGAAGAGGCCATCCATTGGAATTCCTCTTTCTACCGCCGTCCTCTTAAATCTCAGTATGTGGTCAGAAAGCCACTTCCAGCCCATTCATGTCATGCCCTCCTCCTCTCCCCGAGCTCCCCTCTGATGCCACAGACTTCACAGGACTTTCTCAAATTACACATGTATGTTGTTTATTTGTTCACGAACCTGTGTTCTAAAAATGGCAGTAGAGGGAACTGTCTGGGGTCAGCAGGAAGCGGAGGAGTTGAAGACATAAGATGTGTGACTTACAGTAGAAAAGCCTGAAGGTTCCTCCAGGTTCTAACTAGATATGGAGAAATATGGGTTTCTGATCAGGTAGATTTGGCTTATCGTTCAGCTTTTGCACGTAAAAAAACGACTCCACTGGTTACTGGCGGATAAAGTGTCCCACAGGTGTCTCATTCGTCTGTGTGTTGTTGCCACGTGAAAAAACGGATGCATTATTATTGTTGTGTAATGCGCAGGCGCGGCCAAAAACAACGAATTACTCTGAGACGACTCGTGACTACTAGTTCATATCAAAAGAGTAATCGACATGATCGACACATCACTAGCAAAGACCTCAGCTGCATACGGACCCGTTGAGCTACAGCTGAGACCGTTTTCACTGCTGGCAGTTCACTTTTGCTTTGCTCTTCATCATCTGAAGTCGTACACGTTTCCGTTCAAATTTCTCAATTCTGCATAAATGTTCAGTGTTTGTCTGATGAAGGAGGTGTCTCGAACCATCCTCTCTTTTTTCTTTTGTCTCTGTTTCACTGCATCACTCGTTCTCTTTGTTTTTGAAGAAGGGGGTTTTCACAGAGGCAGACAGGAAACAGGGGAGAGAGAGGTATCTCTTGTTCGTCTACCAAGGTGCTCCTTTTCCTCTATTTTCTCTTATTGTCTTTGTCCCTCTCTTCATGGAAAAACCCAGTCAAGTCTCTGTCCTGCTGCGCTGAGAAGCTGCTGACCGACTTTCCCCTGCAGCTACACAAGCCAGTAAACACGCGTCAGTCTCAGAGGACCGCAGAGAGTAGGAGTTAAGGAGTATTTCCTTAACTGCAGGAAATAAAGACGTTTGTATGGCGATTGATGGAAATGAGGCATAGTTTTGTGTCTTCACATCAGCAAAGAGAGAGAGAGACAGTAGTCCCTCAGTCCTCTGCAGCCCAGCTCACTGGGTTTGTGTTAGTGAGGAAGCAGCCAGACCAGCGCTCCTTCACAGATGGTTTCTGTCCATAACCACAGCAAGCTTTTTTTAGAAAGAGGGGAGACAGGGTGTGGATAACTTTGTACCTACCACGACTGTATGAGCAAACAGCGGACACCAGTGCTAAGTGCGTGCAGACTCACATGCAGCACAACAACCGTCCGTAAACAACGCCTCGGCGCGGCAGTTCAGACCCAAGTGTTATGATAAAATTATACATTGGTGTCAGTTGTCGCAGACACAAAAAAACAATGTGTAGTCTAAAAGCAAGAGACGAGAGGATTGCAATGTGTTTACTCACTTTTCATACAGATTCGCTGCAGGACATTGTGTTGCATAACAGCATCAATTGACTGCATGTTTCCTGAAGTCAGTCATTTGTTCCATCTCAATCAAAGCACAAGAATTTAAAATGTCTAACTGCTTCTTGTAAATGTAAAACGTTTGCTTTCAAGTCAGTTTTATTATAGTCACGTGAAAAAGCAAGCTCCCTCAGGCACACTCTGTCTTTCTTGTCCTTTACTTAAGATGTTTTGTCCTTGACTAAATGCCTCAGACTGTTAAACACGGTCGGAACGTATCTTCAGCTTGAATACATGGGCTGTCTTTGCGTTCGGAAACCGTGGTGAAGTGTGAATAATGAGGAGCTCACATGATTCATGGATGAAAACATGCCGGTTTACACATCATCATCATTCACAGAAACAAGTAAACAAGTAATTTTCAGTTAATCAATCATCAATTCATCACTCATTGCTGCATTCAACTTTGGAGCGTCCTTCCACTGTGCTTTTGGGCAAATTTGAAAAAAAGAACACGAGCAGCCCATGATTTTCTAGCAAGATATGGGCCAATTTGAAGCCAGCTGCTTCACCGAAAGAGTGTTTGTGGTTGTTTTGTTTTTTAACCTCTATCTTGCTTCTGAAAGACTTTTCTATTGTGCAATTCAACTCATAACAGGAAATTAATTAATTAATTCCAGTCTTATTTTCTGCCTGCGAGTTGAGCGGCCAGCAAATGTTAAAATAACATTGCCAACATATGAGACTGATTGTAGACCATTGCTTTCAGTGACCATATTGATATGATATATACTATGATTTTTTTCATCAATATGATATGATGCTCAGCCTTATCACTGCTTTTAGTGGAGTTTAGTTGGCTTACAAACACATAAGTTTTGAAATATAGAAAATAACAAAATAACTGATTGAAATCAGAGCTTGCTGCACCTTTCATGTGCCACACCGTCAGTGGGTGTTTCTGTTGATGTGTCAACAAACAGATTATTCATCACCAAAGATGTCCCAGAAACAGTCAGAGAGTCGGTAGACTGCTACACATCCAGAAAGTAATGGGTAGAAGATGGCATTTTAATGTCATCCCACATCAAAAAACTTTGTCCTCCGCCTCCTCTAGTGACGAGCCTGCTGATGGCTTCAGTGACAGTAGGACATTCTACAACTACAAGTTCGAGGCAGTTGAATCACCTAAAGATCACCCAAAAGTTACTGCATGATACCGATTTAATCTCAGTTACTAGCACTAAAAGGACATTGCTTGTTATGCTTTGGCTAATACTGTATTTAAGTTTTGAATAATCTTCCGTTGGTAAGATATGATATGGGCATATTGCAATGTAAGGAAAGTTAAAGATTGTTTACAAAAATAAATGTATCATTCACTACAAATATTTACACAAGACATCTGCTTATTTTATGGTACAAAATGTGCTCAAATGACTGCTCGGTGAGCCGCCCAGTCACTTCTGCGGCTGAAATTTGACTTTTACAAAAAGCACTTGAAGGTAACAGATCTCGAGCGGTGGGTCGACTGAGCTCCTCGCGCACAGACTCGAGCAGAAGCCTCCAGCCGTCACAGACTGTGATGATAAGGTAGGTTAATTAACACTAGCTAGCATAATGTTACTGTTAGCCGTCTACGACTCTCAATAATGGCGGCTGTTGGAATTTGTTTTTAATTCATAAATAACGAATTTGCTGATAAAAACCACGTTAACGGTGACTTTCGGGTGATTTTGTTAATTTTTTTTTACGATACGCTCTTTTTTATGTCTTTAACTGCTCCTGGGAGACAGAAATGAACACAAGGGTGCCGGTGTTGTGATGCTGGACACCGGCGTGCCTCCTTTGTTGACGGGAGCAGGGAATTAAATTTAGCGCCAACTTCAAGCGTGGCTCGTGCTGACTAATAGATGCTGAAATTCATGGAAACTTAATATTGAATCCGTGAAAAGTTGCCAAATTGTTGTGAGCCCTTCACGAATGGTTAAAATGATCAATGTAACACACTGCGGTTATAAATCATGTGGCCGTGCCAGTCCCAGTGGAAGCACGTGCTTGACTGGCAGTGGCAGCTTTAATGCAATTTTCAGTGGCGTCACGTGGGCAGAGAAGGGGGGTTTGTGTGACAGTAGAAAAAGTTAAGAAACGCTTTATAAGCGTGAAGGGATGTGTAGTTTTACCAGCCGGTACTATCACTATTTGCCAAATCTGTGTGTGTATGTCACTAATACAGTTACAGCAATATTGTTGTACTTGCCTGAGAATAATGACTTTAGTTACAACATAATAATTAGTTTTGTCGCTTTTGCAGGATTTGCTGTTGAGATTAAATGCTATTTGAATGATTTTAGGGGAGTCCCTCTAAAATGTATTACAGGATTTACTATAACTTCTCTAAATGACGAGGGCTCTCTGTCTCTGAGTGAGTGTTTCCTGGCTTGTGCCCATGTCACACGTGTCTGTCTATTTGCGACTCTGCTGACCCTGAGGCAAGGAGAAGAGTGCACCAGAATGGGGGCTTTGTTCCCCCCCCTGAACAGCTGACGGGACAGCAGCATCGACCCACCGCTGGGTGCACATGAGCATCTGTTTTGTAGGAGTGGGAGTTGAGTTTTCCCCATCTGTTGCCTGAGTTGTGAGTTGAGCGCAAAGGGATTATGGGAGCCATGGGCGGTTTTAACCACTCATTTAACCCATGAGTGCTGACTGTAGTGTAGTCATGGCGATAAGTGTGGTTTCTATTGTCAGTTCATCAGTCAAACCACCACCAACTGAAAAGACAGGCAGCTGGAGATGGGCTTTGTTCCTGCTCTCTCTGAGTGGCGGGAAATGATTTGAGGCGTAAAGGGGCGAGTCATGGTGAAGACAATGGATTTGGAGACCTTTTATGCTCCCTACCTCTTTTGACATGGATTTTTTTGCTTTCCAGAGTCCCCCCTCCCAATGTGTGTCATTGTTTCCTGCTCTTATTTGTATTACCCTGATTACATCCCAGTCTTGACTATCTCTGTGGTTCACACCCCCGCACGCACCTGAGTCTGGATGAAAGTTGCTCAGACGTAAATCACATAATGCTCATATCTTGTCTGCACTTGTCTGCACTTCTAAACAATCAGAGCATCAACTGTAGGTACATGTGTCACCTGCAATTCATTCATGAAAGGAGTGGAAAATGGTATTGTGTGGAATGAAGCGGCACCCTGTTTTCAGCACGCTTCCTTTAAAGAGATGAGATGTTTGCATACTCCCTGATCAAAGTGGACAAGAAAGAAGAAGATGAATTATTTGTTACACATTTTCTGATTAAATGTAATTGTTTAAAGTAAAATGACACCAGCTGGCCTGTTTGATTTCACTTTTATCACTAATAAAAAAAAAAACTATCATTTTTAACTTTTTAGGCAAGGCAAGTTTATTAGTTAACACATTTCAACTGAGGCAGGCAGGCAATTCAAAGTGCTTTACATAATGCATTTAAAAGAAGACCACTTATAAAAGAAAGAATAAATAGAAGTAAAATAGATTTGTAAACATGAAATACCTTTAAATGACCTCAGGAGTGGCCAACAGAAAAGTTTCAAGCCTTCAGAGAACATTAAGTGTTTGAAACTGGTGAAATATCAATGCAGATGTCATCTGCTGGTGATGAACGATCTTGTAGAGACCCGACTGTGAACAGGAACATGTGCCAAGCTGAATTTTGTGTTTTGATTGACCCCAACTTCCAAGAAAATAAAAGTCCAGTCAGTGTTGTTAGAGCTTTGTTTGAGTTGGTTTTATCAGTCTACCGGAGCGTTCGGTCCCCCACAGTGTTACTTAGGCCCGCTGTGTCTGCTTGGTTTGACCCTGAATACCCAAATGCCTCTCTGCCCATGCAGAAGTGATGAGGTGACTATGTATTTGGCCACCTGTCGGGTTCCTTCTGTTCACAGCGAACTGTTCCCTGAGAGTAGCTTTTAGTGCAGATTGAGAAGTTGTTTAATCTGTAGTGTTTATTTATATAATTATTTTCAGTGGGATTTCATTTGGCCTCTAGCGTGAAGCCAGCAGCTGACGTGAAAGGCTGACTGTGAGAACCACCGCTGCGTGCATGTGATGGGAAGTTGAATGTTGATGTTAAATGTTTGCTGCAAGTACAACGACAACACACGGCCTACATAAAGGCGATGCAAGTCACCACAACATGTGATGCAAACAAGAAGTAGTGATGCGCTGGTACTGCTGTTCTCCAGACCAAGTGTGAGCATTTGCATTTGGGCACTTGCCGATGCAGAGAACCATGCTCATAAAAAAAAACCCCGTTAAAAATGCCAAATGTCCTCTTGTTCCAGCTTCTCAAAGATGAATAGTTGCTGCTTTTCTGTTTGATGTCGCTGCAAAAAGAATAACCGTTACATTTTGGACTGCTCCTCAGACAAAACAAGCGATATTGAGCTGCACAAATGCACATTTTGGGACCTATGAAAGTTATTTCCAGTGCAAACCTTCCCACTCTTGTCCTGTATCACAAAATAAGTGAAATAGTGAGATGACACGATTACTTCAGGCATGTGATAATAAATGCATAAAACAGCTTGATAATGTTGAGCACAACAAATGCATATATAGTGTTGTTGCCATGACAATAATGGGTTAAATCCTGTGCTGAACTATAAATGATACAGTTATTTTTAATCCTGTTGCTCATCTCCCTTGATTATTAAAAAACAGAAACCAGACATCTTAAGACCTGGAAGCTTCTCAGGCTTTCCTCAGTGATGTAGTATTTCAGAGGAGCAGTACATCTTTTTCTTTTTAAGATTAGGTAACTGTCGCCCACATTTGCCTCCATTTTTCTTTTCTCGGTCCATCTGTCAGTGGGTTGGTGTGAAATGTTTAATCTGTTCTCTTCAGACAGACTCCAAGTCCGTAATAACTGTCCTCGCCACAAGAGCAGGATGAAACACTGTGTGAAAAATGGAAATTAAGGATGTAAATGTCAATGCACTGCAACGTAACTGTAATGTATTCTTGGATGTTCTCTGCCGTGTGTGTGTGTGTGTGTGTGTGTGTGTGTGTGTGTGTCAGTCATTCCAGGAAAAAGGTGAAATTGGAAATTTGATTGTGAAATGCAAACGAATCATGAGTGAATAGGTTTACGAGTTGTGCATAGGAAGCCATTTTAAACACGTGCGACGTCCATGTTGTAACTTTTTGAAGCCATTTAGAGCAGGGCCTGATTTTTCAACGTTTCTTGGGACCACCTTCCTAAATAAACGAGAAAACAAAACCGCATCATCCTGGGTGCTTTTTGTTTAAGTGTCACCGGAGCTTCTATGGTTGTAGCAGGATTTCACCACATTCACACACTGCCTTTGTCTCAGCATCACTGCCTGCCATTATGAATCCACATTTAATGTATTCAGGGTCATATTTCCTCACCACACGCTTTGGAGCATTTACTGGCGCAGCGTTCTCTCCCACGTCGCTTTTTCTTTTCAAAAACCGATCCGTTTTGTGTCACTGCATCCGAGGGAGCGTTCGCTAGCTAACAAAACACGCTTGTCTCTACGCGATGATGTGTCATGATCTTTTTTAGATTTTTAGATATAAAACTTACTTTGTTAATTACTCTGGCAAAACAACGCCGCATAGCAGTATGCTTTGAAACAATAAATACAAAACCATTATTCTGGGTTAGAGATGCACTATGGGAAGAAGGCAAGCCGGCGCAGGCAGTGTGATGCTTTGGGCAATGTTCTGCTGGGAAACCTCTGGTCCTGCCATTCATGTAGATGTTACTTTGACATGTACCACCTACCTAAACACTGTTGCAAGTACACCCCTTCACGGACACAGTATTCCCCAACGGCAGTGGCCTCTTTCAGCAAGATATTGAGCCCCGCCACGCTGCAAATATGGTTCAGGAACAGTTTGAGGACCACGACGACGAGTTCAAGGTGTTGACTCGGCCTCCAAATTCCCCAGATCTCAATCCAGCCGAGCATCCGTGGGATGTGCCGGACAAACGAGTCCGATCCGTGGAGGCCCCACCTCGCAGCTTACCTGGACTTAAAGGATCTGCTGCTAGCGTCTCGGTGCCAGATACCACAGCACTCCTTCAGAGGTCTGGTGGAGTCCATGCCTCGACGTGTCAGGGCTGCTTTGGCGGCAAAAGGGGGGGACCTCGTAGTGTTATGACTGACGGTGCATGTACGATAAGAACCTTTCAATTTAAATCAATTATTATAAAAATATCTTTTCATTCTGTTAATGAATTTAAATTTATTGAAGTGTCACAGTTAAGGAAGGCTGTGTTAAATTGCCTTAAATGACCTTATCTGTGTTTTTACATAAGTTTACATTTGGGCCACCGAAAATGTACTTGGTGAAAATATTTGCATCTTCCCCATAGTATGTGAGGTTGATAAATAAATAAATATAAATATAAATAAATCAACAAAAAAAATATATATAAATATAAATATATATATATATATATATATATATATATATATATATATATATATATAAATATATAAAAAAAAAAAATACAAACACACAGACAGTGTGGTCTGTTTACCAGACCAGGCTTTCAAGTTGCATAATTACAATTTTGCACACAATTGTGGCCATGGCTTGCAGACTAGTCTGAACTGCCCGTTTTGGCAAGATTTGAGCTATTTTGTTTACCTTGACATTAGAGGAGGAAACGATAAATGACTGCCAATCCTGTTCAATCTTCTTCCATTGGAGTGCCAATTGTTGGAGTTTGATGTCGCTGAGAGGCCAGCTAGTTAAAGTGTCAGACTGATGCCAAACTGGAGTTTTGTACCGCTCCACAGACTACAAAGTGTGTGTGTGTGTGTGTGTGGCACCGTTTCAACATGGGGAAACTCCTGCCAGCTGGCTCGGTCTGATGACACGTTAGGGTGAGAGAGGCATACTTTACAGGAATCTCGGACATAGCTGGGCCAGTGTGATTCGCAGTGGGGCCTGTAACGCCACGAGGTACGATGCATTTTGGATTATGCTGGGAGATACGGCACATCGTCACGGTAACCAGAGGGAGAGAGGATAAGAAGACTTCAAAACTGTCGAGGCAAACATTAATAGGAGGAGCACGCAGACCGAAAGCTACTCAAAACTACCAAATTAATGTTTCAAATTGATTTGGAAACTGAAACTTAGGATACCATTTTTACATGTTAGATTTTTGATACCAACACCGATATCAACATTTTTAGATTTAAAAAAAACTTGATTGTACTCTTGTGTCTTTAACACAAATAACAAACATTTTGATATGGATCTCTGAAATTATTACTTTTAAAGAATCAGTATTTTCATTATCGATTTAGTCTATAAAATGTTGTGAAAAGCAGCAAATCCTCACATTTAACAAGCTGGACACAGCAAATGTTTGACATTTGCTTGAAAAATGGCGCAAACGATGAATCGTTTATCAAAATAGTTGGCACTAATTTTCTTTAGATCGACTAATCTAATATAATGTAACAAAATGTGTAATGCAGAAGCTCTTTATGACCTTAAACATTATAGTTTTTGTATTGTAACTTCTTCTTCTTGTTGCCTATCTGCAGAAATATACAGATTCACCAGTCAGGTTTTAGCTTTTATTCACAAAGTGTATGTCTGTGCTTGTGGTGATTTTCTGTGTGAGCAAGCACATATCGACTGGTTTAACGTATACGCCTCGTGTCTATTAGACTTTTTTGTTCCGTCTCACATGGTATGCAGACCTTTCTCATAGACGGTTGTTATTCAGAGTTAGACTCTCCTCAATCAGTCCAGTATAGTTTAGATGCATGATACTTAATGGGCTTGTGTGTGTGTGTGTGTGTGTGTGTGTGTTGCTCATATAGAGAAGTCTCTGTCCTTGCTGAGGGCACACTCATGACCAGCCAGATCAAACATGGGACTCGTCACGTCACGTCTCGCAGCAGCTGTGAATAAATCAAATCACACACGCAGCTCCTGTCTTTACTTAATGCTGTTATGAATGGATCAGGGCTCCCGTTGCCAATATCCATCACTTAACGCTGTTGATTGGCCTGATTTTAGTTTCTTTAAAAGTCCACCGTGGACAAACAAAAAGTTATGTTTACATTCAGTGTCACTCACTGAAAAGCACTGTGTGAATTTGTGAGGTTTAACAAATGTGCTGAATGCATTTCCCCCCTGTTTGAAACCTGCGTAGTTTCCATCAGTGTTTCCATCCTCCTTTTCTTCTTCCATGGCTTTGCTGAAGCATTACTGCCACCTGTTGGTCAGTAGAGTGGTGTGAAACAGCTGGTAGGGATGGTTATCGTGTCACCCGTGTGCGTCCTTGAGCAAACAAGGGGGGAACCCACTCATAAAAACATGTATCCACGCTTCTAGTGGTCAAAAAGGCACCTTAAAAAACGTTTATCAGCCTGTTGTGATGGGCGGCCGAGCGATCAGTGCATTGCATTTAAAGCTGTCGCCTTTAAGTGCTCGTGACCGTTTTATTTACCGAGGGAGCCTAAACTTCGCCTTGTGTTGTTTAGCTTGATTGGATGCCAAATTGCTCTTGTGTTTTTAAAGGAGGAAGTGTCTCGACGAAAAGTTATTCTATTTGGAGAAGATGTCACACAGCTATCTGAGCACATGTCTTCCGTCAGATCCAGGGGGAAAGATGCAAGGAAAGAGGGGAGGGAGAGCAGTGGCAGAGTTGGATGGAAGTTGAGAGTGGAGATGAGAGCACGGTGAAATGGAAAAGAGGAGTAATGGGAGGTACTAGAAGGGCAGTGGAGAAAGTAGGACGAGAAAATATGGGCTGCGCAATAAAAGGCCAGGGGAGAAACCGACGGATGAAAAGAATAATGATAGAGGCGCTGAAGAGGAACAGTGGATGAAATGAGGTGAGAAATTAGTAGGCAGCAGGAAACATGGGGGGGAAGTAGAGGGAGAAATGAAGAAGACCTGGGTGTTCTGACTGAAACATATGGAGAGATGGGACTACATATCTCACATTTGCTTCTTTTCCGATTTGTTCAATTCTCACAGGAATCTTGTGCAGGAAGGATCTGACTTTGGCTCCTCCTACTGTTTGCTTGAAATGACAGAAATCTAGGAGTTGACGTGTAGATGCCCAAGAGCGTCCCACACATGCTTTGGAATGTCGACGTAGGATGGGTGGAGGAGGAAGAGGAGTTTGAGGAGGGGGTGGGATGTACACTGAGATGCAGAGAGGGGGCAGGTCCAGTGGACAGCAGATAGGCAGTGGGGTGTCAACCTCTGTATGGTATAAAATGAAGCACGGAGCTTCAGTTGTGTCTCTGATCGGAGCATAGAGGAGCCTTTTGTTCCCGCTTGCTTGTGACTCAGTAAGTTGCTTTTTTGATTGATAATGGCAAAATCTGACGTGTTTTCCTCGTGTTTTAACACTTTTGGCACATGTGGGAGGATTGCTGTGCTTTGGGAGGTGATGCATGTGTTTCTCATTGATGGGAAGCTTGTCTTGTGAGTTTGCCCAACTGTTGTATAACTTAACTAGAAGTGGTAGAACGATTTCTTTGAATTATGTTGCTTGCTTGAGGTTTTTGTGTTGTATTTGTAATTTTCTTATGTTCAAATGGCATTTTGGAGCCAATTATTTAACTGCAGTGTTGGTCCACACATGAACCGTCTCATTCAAACACCTAAATATAGAAAGAAGAGACACATATGGCCGCTGGTGATAAACTTGCAGGTGCTGGCACACTCTAAATGTTTTTTTCTGCGATTGAAACATGCATTTGTTATCTGTGTGTTTCAGACCTGGTGCCACCCTGATCAAGCCCTGACTGAGCACGTGCCTCCGACAGTCTAACGAGAACCATGACGGCCATAAACGCACCTCGGGACAAGTAAGACGACCTCTTCCTGTTTTTAGTGCCTGTATTTGGATTTAGATGAGATCCAGTGGATAAATTGTCCTTGTGTGTTTGTTGATATTAAGTTGAAGGACTCATTGACGTGCTTTCATGTGAACTTCCTTTTTTTCTCGTTCCCAGATACAATGCAGTGTGGATCATTTTCTTCACCCTGGGCCTGGGAACCCTCTTGCCGTGGAATTTTTTCATGACGGCGACAATGGTGAGTAACATTTTAGGACAATTGCAGGTTTGTCTGAATGTGAGAATATTTGCTGCCAAAATGCAGTTAATCTTTTGGACAGACAGATGGAAGGGAAAGGAAGAGCCCTGTCGTTGGGCCTTGGCTAGTCTCGGTCAGTGGCTAGTTAATTATAAAGGTCGGGCTCCACTTAGGGGGGGAGGTCACCTAATCTAAGAGAAAACAGAGATTGTTTGTTTATCTTTCCTCCCAAACCCACCTGGCTTCACTCAGGATGGCTGCCCTGACTCCAGCCAGGTGCACTGCCGCGGCCTCTCTTATCCCCTGCCGTTGTTTTTGAGCTTTAAGGGGTTAACTTCTTAAAATGTGGAATTTCAGTTGCATTATCCTGGGGGAGTTAATTCGGGCCCACCCTTTAGGGGATTTTTGTCGAGGCTCAAATAGCTTACAGTGCTTATTTGTTTTAACAATGGAAAGTTTGAAAGCTACGGTATGGCTGTACTACAACCATATGACTAAGTTTATAAATGCAGAAACTTTTCATGCTAGCTTGAAATGCATTAAAGCGTTTTTAACATTAACTTAGTTGCCGCTTTATAAACGAACGCGGCCTAAAACAGAAGTCCTGGAATAAATACTACACTTTTTCAGAGGCTTTTGAATCGTGTCATGTTCAGAGGGGTTTCTAATATTTAGTCCATCCTCGCTCGGCTGAACAAAATATTGGAAATGCCTCTGAACGATAATTTGTAGATGTGACTCCATGTTTATTAACTTATCGTTCACAGCATCTGTTGCTGTTGAGCTGCAGTGCCTGATGACCGTCGTAACAAATGCGCACACCTCCGTCCCTTTTTTTTTTTTCTTTAGTACTTCACGAGTAGGCTGAAGGACTCGCCCACCGACCTCTCCTCCAATCAGACGGCAAACGTGACTTCGGTGGGCGGGGACACTCGCAATGTGCTGGAGTCAAAGTTTAACAACGTGATGACGCTCTGCGCCATGGTGCCTCTGCTCATTTTCACCTGCCTCAACTCCTTCCTGCACCAGAGGTATCCATCCTGCTCCACGCTGGCACACTCACCTCACCCCGTATATGTGTGTAACTCACAGCTTTGTGTCTGCTATGCACACTTTCGTTTTGAAACCAAAAGTTACCACATAGCACTTTTGGAGACAAAGTCGTCAGAATCCACCATTTATGTTGTAGTCTTTGGATTAGGGAGTTGTAGTTTATTTATTGCAAAGAGACTAAAGACGTTGCACTAAAAGGATGAACTCTTTTGAGGCAAACTGTGCTCCTTTACTTTCCCGATCTTTCTTTCCACCCTCTTGCTTATTGGTCACCCTGTGCCACTACAGGTAACGTGATCCCGTTATGTGAATGCATGTCTGTACGTCGCCAGTGTGTTTGCTTTAATTAGAGTCGGATTGAGAGCGGTCCGGGGTGGACCCCGACCACCTCAAAATACTGCCTCATTTTATTTCTGCTGACCTTTTTTTTGTCCGTCGTTTCTTTTAAAAAGACTAAACACAGATCCTATCTTTCTGCCCATCAGTTATGTTTTAAATGAACTCCTAAAGCATCCTAAAATGGGTGTAGCTAATGCTCTTGACTGGTGGTTTGGGCTGGTTGTGTAGAAACAGGCATATGTAGTCGTTTAAATGTCATTTCTCTGTTGTTTCCCCTCTGCGTGTCTCAGGATTCCTCAGAAACTGCGGATCTCCGGCAGCCTGACGGTCATCCTGGTGGTGTTCCTGTTGACGGCGGTGCTCGTCAAAGTGGACGTGGCCCCGCTGCCCTTCTTCACCCTCACTATGATCAAAATCATCTGCATCAACTGTGAGTTTCTAAATTCATAACTTAATAGCAGTTACATGATCTGTCAGTCACTGCTGGAAAAGTCTCTCTGCGTACTCGAGAAGAACAAATCTAATCAACAGTGAGTCACAGAACAAAATGAAGTGATGTCGTATACAAAATAAAAAAGGTGAACAACATCGAAGACGCAAGTAAACTAAACTAAACTAAACTAGCCTACTAGACACCACAAGCATTAAATAAAGATTTTGCTGATTTTTTTTTCTTTCACTTCATTCATTCAGCCTCACTGCTTTTGTTAGCTCATTTCTTTTTGGAGTGTGGGTGGTTTTGTGGTGTTTTGCTTTAACCAATCATCAGTAGTGTCTCATCCGTCCCAGCAACATCATTTTCAGTTGACATAGCAGTTGCTAGGTAATGTTTTCACATTGATCAAGATGATTCTTTTAGAGCGGTTATATCAATAAGTCAATTTACAACAACTTGCACGCCCGCGTCAATCTCATCAGCACCATTTTATGTTGCTATTTTCCATGAGCTATGTAGGTAATTTTTGGTCTTAATCCCGCCCCCTAAACTCTGATTGGTCAGTGGTTTCTCTAATATGGAGAACAAACCTTAATTGCATGTGGCAATTCGGAGGGAAAATTTGCCTCACAAGAAAACAACGTGGGGCCCGGTTGGGCCGCAAATCAATAAATTCATTTTAAGGTGGATTTTTAAATGTAATTGTTGTTGTTTTCACGCTGTGTTCGTCTCTGATTCCTCACAAACTGTGGATGTCAGACAGCCTGAAAGTAGACCCCATTTATCTCAGTGATGGTAGACTTTACATTAGAAAGCATTACACAGGTCCACAGCAACACAATCGACTGCATGCAAAATGTCAATAAGTGAAATAAACATGAACCTGAACATAATGAATGTTTTTTTGCAGGGAACAAACTGAGTTTGAGTGAAATAGTTTAAGGATTTTCTTTATCTCAGTTCAACATTGAACTCGTGCAAATTATTATTTTCACACGACTTCTCCTTTGATCAACATCATCTGCATCTACTGTGTTGGGAAAAATCCTCCCCTGTCTCTCACACCACACAGAGTTGCTACCTGTTGTAAACAGCTGGTGTGGTGCAAGTTTGTATGAAAAGGCTGAATTAGATACAACTTTGCAAAAAGTGAGATAAAGAAAATAGTAGTTACATAACAGTAAATATAAACCAATGACCTTGCTCCATGTTGTTCTCATTTTGTTTGTGACAGAAGTTCATCTTTTATGAGTCACTTTTTTTTTTATTGCTGTGGGAGGGTGTGTTTTTTTTCCCCAGTGACTCTTTCAACCTCAACTAATTTTTAACCATCATTGTTTTGTTTTGTGTCCTCCCCCAGCATTCGGGGCGATCCTTCAGGGCAGTCTGTTCGGGCTGGCAGGGATTCTGCCGGCCTCCTACACCACTCCCATCATGAGTGGACAGGGACTGGCCGGCACCTTCGCTGCTTTCTCCATGATCTGCGCGCTGGCCAGTATGTGTCTCTCTCTCTCACACACACACACACACACACACACACACAAAGCACTACCACCTTTTCAGATGGTGGATAAAATAACAAAACCACCTCACACAGTACACCAACCAGGGCTGTACGTTAACGTTTTAGGAGGTCAAGTTGAAAGTTTTGCTGCACAAAGCAAAATGCAGCACGTTCTCCGTCTGCTACAATGTCACTTATACAATAACTATGAGTTCCCATGTCTTGCACAAATTGTAATTTAACTGCTAACAAAATAATGACAGAAAGTTTAACTTTGTAGCTAATACGTTCATTTATTTCTGCTTTTTAAGTGTCACATTCACACAAAATTGTTTACTTGTTACTGTTTTAACATTGTGGGACGATGTTTCGTCGTGGTAAAAGGTCAGCCCAGTGTTTAAAGATTAACGAGAAATTGTGCCGGCTGTTCTGTGAATTTTCCCTCCCAGGCTGTGGTATGAAAACAAAACGAGTTGCTTGGAAGTCGTTTCGGCACTTGGGGATTTTTCCTGTCAGATTGATTTCTCTGTGAGAATTCCCTCTTGAAGACATGGCCCAGACACACTTATGCACTTGAGTTGTTATCAGTTACGCCCACCACATTACCATTTTAATCAATCTGTCAGCAAAAAAAACCTCTGCTTTTAAACACTGCAGGCTGCGTGGAATCTCCCATCTCAGGCCGTGTGATGATTATTCTAACGCTGGCTGATGACGGACACGATTACACACAGGATAAACTACTGCTGCTACTAGAGTGCTGCTGTGTTCCTGTGTGTATTCTCACAAGATGTTCACTGACAATAAATACTTTTGTTTTTGACTGTAAGAGCTTTTTATTCAACCTGTTGGTGACGTTTGAGGCTAATGATGATGATGAGATATTCCTCGAGGTCCTCATGTTGGTTGCCTGGTGGTTCATTGTCAAATGCAGTAGAACTTAGAGCTGAAATCATCAGTCGGGTTGATGAACTGATTAACTGATTAATAGTGATGGTTACACATTGTCGTTTTTGTAGATCCACCGGGTGATTCGATCTTCATCAATGTTTGGAAATTGTGTTTTGCGTTGATGTTTTTTTCACTATTGTCTGATATCGTTATAAACTAAACGATTAGGCGATTAATTGAGAATATGATCAGCAAATTAACTGATAATAAAAGTAATTAGTTCCAACAATTGGGATTTGAATCCTGAGTGAACAAACGTTGTTCTTTAGTCTTTAAAAAACACACTAATGGTTCTCTGTGTGCTTGCCTGTAGGTGGATCAGCCCTGCAGGACAGCGCTTTTGGTTACTTCATCACAGCCTGCATTGTGATTCTCCTGGCTATAATGTCCTACATCGTACTGCCCAGGATGGTAAGACCTCACCTGCTATAAACTTAACATTGTTTGTTTAAACAAAACCCCCCAAAAAGTATCATGAGGTATTTGTTTAAAGCCACTTTCAGATGTGTTCCCATTTTGCTTTTATTGACTTTGTATGTTTTTGGAAAGCACTTTGTAAGTTTTGAGATAAGCACTGAGTGCTTTTAGACAGGTGCTGTGTAAAGTCTTTTTTTTCCTCAGTCCAAACTGTTCGGTCTCTGTGAGGTGATAGGAAACACAGTGTGAATTTGCAGCGTCTCACTTAAAAGCTACACAGATTGATCTCATTCCCCCACTCGCACATTCACGCACCAACGAGCAACTCGGGGTTCAGTGCCTCGCCCAAGGACACTTCAACATGTGGAGATTGAACCCCCTACCGGATTATTGGACTACCCGCTCTACCTCAACATGAACATGCAGTCGTCCCTGGGAACATGCCAGGAGGAGGGAACATGCTGTCCTCCCCGTATTCTTTATCTTTGCTCCACTGGCTCAGTGGAATTGGCTCACTGTGGATTTTGTCTTTGTCAACAGGAGTTTTTCCAGTTCTACATAGAGAGTAATGGATCCAGACCCTCTGCTGATGAGGAGAACAAGATGGACTTGCTCAAAAAAGGTACATGGATGCTCACACGACTGATATTCAGGTGCCATTTTCTAAAGAAATCTATAATTATGGAAGTGGAAGCTGTGGACACATTAAAAGTTAGAGAGGATCTTGGTCACAACATGCAAACAAAACATACTTCCTCCAAAAATAATGGTGGGGGGGGGGGGGGGGGGGGGGGG
>JAVQJL010057817.1:0-52335 GCA_036024295.1 Nannoperca obscura
CCCCCCCCCCCCCCCCCCCCCCCCCCCCCCCCCCCCCCCCCCCCCCCCCCCCCCCCCCCCCCCCCCCCCCCCCCGAGGAACCGTGCGTTCACAGAGTGTGTCGTGTGAATGCTGGGAAAGGATAAAAATAAGAGGACAATCATTTTTGGTTTCAATCATAACTGAATACAGTTGTGGACAAATTTCCAACTAACCGGGTGCAGCTAAAAGGTTACACAAAATTGCCTGGACAATGGGGTTTAAACAAATACTTATAACAAATCACAGAGTGTGGTTATAATACAATACATAGAACAATTGATATTTTCATGAGGTGCTATATATATCCATCAATTTATTACTATATTCAAAGATGCAATATCATGTAGAAAAAAATATCCATCATTGTCCATAATTATCCACGATCCATTCACTCTGATTAAAAATGAAACCACTGATCTCCAATCTGGTTAGAATAACACACCCTCCCATTAAAATTTTCTTTGTGTTTAGTGGTTTTAGTTTTAGTGGTTAAAAAAAATGCCAAGAAGGAGAGGATCTCCCTTTTGTTCAGGCATTAAAGGAGGGTGTGTCTGAACCTCACAAGTTGGATGGAAGTTTGGACTGTTTGAGTTCGGTCTCTAACATCTTAGCGGGGGATCTAGCGCAAGGAGAGTGAACACCAACGGACTGGTTCTGAGGTTCGGATCCTGCATGTGTCCGACTGACAGGAGAAGCTAGACCTGGGATCGGACTGTAGGGTTTACTAATAGCTATGGGGGAGGAGAAGAGGCTTGATGCCCTTGCTACCCCCTCTGAGGAGCCGATCATGGCCAAAGGCCTTTCCTGGTGTATAGAGCTGTGAGAGCCTGAGACAGTCTTTATTTCCTGGTTAAATAGATCCCCGGAGGACTCAGCCCTCTCTTTGAGGGTACAGGCCACCCTCACAGGGCATGAGGTCTGCGGGGTTAGAGGGCTGTGAGAGCCCACGGTGCTCGGGAGCTCACTGTGGAAAACAGTCCTTCCCCTCGCAGGGCTCTGTACGCTCGGACTGTGGGCTGGAGGTGTGTAGCAGGGTGAGGCCTCGGCGGAGCCGTACTGGGCAAGAGAGGCGAGGGCTGAGTGCTCGGGGAGAACCTGGGGGAGGAAAACAGACTGGAGACCCGCAAGGCTGTGCTGCACCAGGGAGGCTGCGACCCCAGCTCCGACTGCAGACCCTGGCTGAATAAATCCACTGGAGGGGTGGGTGCTGGTGATGAAGGGAAAATGTGGGAGGGTCAAACCACTGGATGTCCTGGCTGCTCTGTCATGACCGTACCCTATGTGCTGTGTGGTGGCGTGAGAGGCCGGCTGCAGCTGGCTTAGTATGGGGCCGACAGAGCTGGAGATCAGAGGGCTTATGGTGGAGGCAGAGGGGGCTGGGAATCTCGCTGTGAACCTCCCCGGCGCCCCCTGCTGGAGTAAACCTATCGGGTGTGGTGGGGTTGTCATAGCACCTTGGAAGGGCTGAGAGTGGAGCTGAGCGGAGCAGGTGTAGGAGACAGTTGTTTGGCTAATGGGGAAGACTGAGGCCATGCCAGAGTGGGGAGGATGGGGCGGGGGCTGGTGAGAGGATATGGGGCCCAGAGGCTGCAGACTGCTGGTGAAGATGGGCTGGGACATCAGCTTGGGTGACAAGGGCCCAGTGGAGAGATGGTGTGTCCTGAGGGATGTCCGTGTGGGAGTCTCAACTCCAAATCCGAATTTGGAGGAGCTAGCAGGAGAACAGGGCCCTGAACCGCAGCTGCTGGAAGGGTTTGCTCCAACATGTAGTCTCTTCGGATGGCTGGTGGGGTCCTTCAGGGGCCCCGGTGCCAGAGGATGGTGGAAAAGGATGGAAGGCAGCTGGGATTGGTGGGCTAAGGCCAGAGCCAGTGGGGTGGTGGCAGCAGCTGCCTGGAGCGGGGCCTGAACCAGCGGGGCCCAGATGACCGGGGTGGGTGATGGGGGAGTAGGGGGAGGGTTTAGGCTGGTCTGGATCAGCTGCGTGCACTGGGCCATGTCACGGTCATGTTGCACTATTCTTTGGATGATCTCGCTCTCTTGGAAGTTTAGTGTGCCAGAACTTTGGTGATGCTGGACTTTATGCTGCAGAACAGAATTCCTCTTTCCTGTTAAGAAAACACAAGTGTGGCTATTTTCTTTCTTTGTTTTGTGTAATGAGTGCATACGATTATATACGATTATATTATAAAGGACATCTCAGTAGCACCAGCCTTGCCTCTAAATGTGATAGCATGACATAACATATCTGCAACCAATTTACATGGATGTTCAGTTCCTATGTGAGGCATTACACCACAGCAGTGGGATCCAAAATGTAGCACAGATTATATACGCACACAACTCCCACTGTAAATTAAAGGCAAAAAAGGTTTATTAATTCACTCTCCTTCAAAAAGAATAAACTCTATAAAAACAGAAACTATTCTAATAGAAAATGTCTGTTTGTGTATAAATCTATACCTTGACTGTCAACCCTGATTAGATAGTTCCAGGAAAAATAACCCCCTTTAATGCTGCCAATCCCCCAAACCATTGCAGAGTGCAGAATGAACATAAACATATGTCAGTTAAAATATGGACCTTTCACATTTACAATCTTATTTAATTTGGTTAATATTCCATATATTAGTTTGAGTGTTAAACAAATTGTTTGGCATTTCTACGTTTGGTAAAGTCTGAAGAACATGCATAAACGTGTAAATAATGATGATCTGATTTACTTAATTAAATCAAATTTAATCCACTGTTTAATGTGAGTGTTTTGATTCTGATCTAATTGTACTGCAAATTGTTGGCACAGCTTTGTTGAATCCTGTGTTTAAATATGCACTGCAGTTTTGTGTACTACCAATAACATATAAATAACATATATTTGCTATTACTCAAACCCGAAGACAAATATTAAACATCAGCATAGAAATAATAAATAATATTTAATCATAAAACATGAAATAGGTTCCTATAGGTTTAATCCCTTGGCACAGGACTCACCGATGCGGTCCAGGCGGTCGAGAGCCACAGTCTCAAAGGCCCTCCTCATCATGGGATACTCTTCCAGCACCTCGTTGAAGTTGTCCACCGACAGAGAATACAAGCGACAGTAGTTATCTGCTCGCACGCTCGCTGTCCTCCTGCCTCGGGTCAGCAGACAGATCTCTGCAGGTAGCGGAGGGAAAAAAAAGTTCAATTATTTGTACCATTACATTACAACATGTCCTGCTGAGAGCACATCAGAGATTAAAATACAGGATTTAAAAAAAAACCAGGGTATTTAAAGGTAATTAACGTTAAGTGTTATATGATGATTTCCCACTTTTCTCCTACAAGTTGTGCGCTACATTACAACCACTTTTATATAGTTTTAAATTCCATTCATAAAAGGAAAGGCCAAAAAAAGTTTCATTAGTGTGAGACGATAAAATATGAAAAGACCGTTGCCTCTGAACCCCACAGATGGAGCACTTAATGCAATTTCTGCAGCTTACAGTTTGTCCTGACCTCATGTGTCGTGCCAGATCAGAAAAATAAAATAATGCGCCATTTGAAAAAAAAAAAAAAAGTAGACATATTTTTCAGGACAGGATATACAAACACACACACAGACTCACGCTCTCTGTCTTCCCTGTCCTGTTTATCAATTTAATCTATTCATTACACATGACAACATGGAATTTCTTATACTTATTTTGCCATGTGTTGGTTTGAAACGCACATTTTCTGTCCTCATTTACCATATTCACATCTGCGTGTGTGTCGGTGTGTGTGTGTGTTTAGCTGTGCTGAGTAGCTTTAAGTCAAAATATATCCTGTATGCTGGAGTATGGCTAAACATTGAAATATGGTCAAAGATAATCCACAATTTGGTATCAAAAAAATGTTGCTTGGGTTGTCAGCTCACTGCCTTTGGTTGAAAATGCAAGTAAAGAAAATTATATATTTATATTTCCTGGTGGACATTTGGTGGTGACATCACTTAGCTACACTGCTGGACTCTGACAAAGACAGGCTGAGACGATAGTTCTGGATTTTAGCTTTAAATATGGCGTGAACAAAAGGGGAAAACCCCACAGATGGAATCAAAGATCACAAAGCTTTGTTCCTCTTAGTTCAGAGCCCTTTTAAGGAGATGATGTGGACAGTTTTTCCCAGCTGAAATAGTCAGGGAAGTTAATCTGCTGAGTGCCGGAGCAAAATAAATCAAAACAAATCATACTATCACCACTCCTTCACATACATTCAAACTGACTTGCAGCCAGCAACAGAATATATTAGTATGCAGTGCACACAGCAGGTTGTGTGCAGACATTACCTCCAAAATAAGAGCCGTCAGACAGCTTGGTGTCTGTACTGTTCTTTGTCAGGACACTGACAACGCCGTGCTGGATGAAGTACATCTTCTTGCCGATGGTTCCCTCTCTGATGATGTAGTCCCCCGGCTGGAAGACCTCAAAGCGCAGTTTGGTCAGCATGGAGGTGACGAAGTTTGGATCGGCGTTGGCGAACAGAGGCATGGAGGCCACCAGTTTACGACAGTTAAAGTTGATGATCTCCTGCAGAAAACAGAGATTTTAGCCAAGGCCAGCGTCAGTGTTACTGCATGTGTACATTTCAATCATTATAAAAGCAGGATGGTTAACAGCTTAGAGAAATGTTAATGAGGCTCTCAGTCCTCATACAGCCATTACTAATCAGATTACATGACTATTAACATTAATGTGCAAAGTAAGAGAGCCATATTAGATTACACAAATAAATAACTGTAAACCATTTAGAACAAGGAGGCTTAATCAACATATCTGATATTAAGAACCATAAAATATAACATTATAATAAACCATTTATTAAATGTGTATATACTGCTTACGCATTTTTTTTTGTCTTTTAACATTATGATGACTCAGCAGTATTAAACAAAAACAAAGTAGATTGACTCCTGACCTCTCGCAGTGGCTCATTTAGCTCCTCCAAAATGCTTTCCTCGTCAAACATCTTGCCCTGATAACGGTGTTCGTAGTAGTCATGGATCCTCTGGCGCATGTCAGCAGGGAGCTTGTGGAAGGACATGTACTGCTCCACCTGTTTATACTGTAACAACAACACAAGTCCAATTATTACAATTATAAAAGTATTTAAGCAAACAAATGCCACAGAAATACCTGTAACGTAATGTCAATGTCAAAATGAATATATTAAATTGATTGATGTGTTGGCTCAGAAGTGGACTATAATGTGTCTCATTATGTTAACAGTCAACTGTCAGGCCATCTGTGAAACCTACCCACAGAGCAATGTTGTGCCTCTGTCCCATCTGACAAATACAGTCGCACTCTGCGGGCTGCAGCTAATAACATTAACTACTGTGTCCTTCAGCGGTGTACTCTACCAGCAAAGCATGTGCGAATGGTTCATGTAACCAATCTATGTATGTTATGTCCTGTATGTTAAGTCGCCTCTCACCAATGTCTCTGTGTTAAAAAGCCACAGCAGTAGCTCAAAGATCTCCCTCCCTTCTCATCTATGTATAGTCTCCCTCTGTGGGGCATTTTCTCACTTAAATGCCTAAAGATTTATGACAGGTGGGTAAAAGTCTTCACAGTGTCACTTATCATCATCACCATTTAAACTGCATTTCAACCAGTCGTGAATTAAGTATTCCGATCATTTACTTAAGTAAAAGAAGCAAAACCACAATAGAAAAATATTTACATATAAAGTTACTTATGAGTAATACTAATTTATACTTTTGGGTAAATTAAAGTTCAATGCATATACATTTCATAAACTGGTCATATGTTTTGTATGAAAAATAGTAATCTAAAAAGTAACTAAAGCTGTTAATAAATGTAGTGGAGTAAAAGTATAAAGTAGCATAATATAGTACAGTACAAGTAGCTAAGTAGCATGTATAGTGCTTAGTTACATACCACCACTGACTTCAACTGTCTTAAAGAAAATTGACTTTTTTCGACAAATATCAGCCAGGCAGAGAACAAAACACCCACCTTTTCTTGGTACTGCCTCCTGGAGGAGTCCAGAGACTGAATGAGTGCAGTTGCATGCCCCACAAACATTGCAAAGCAGGTAGCGCCCACAATCATGCTGAGGATGGTGAGCCACACGTCAGCCATGCCGATGGGGGGGTACAGGCCGTACCCGATGCACAGCATGTGACTCATGGCCTTGAACAGGGCGTAGGAGTATTGCTGACCCCACGTGTCATTCTGTAAGGGAAGAAGAGGAGGGAAGAGAAAGTTTACCAGAGACGATGATGCATTTATTTTCCAGCTTTGTTGGCTTTGAAGAACCCTCAGACTAAAACATAAAACATCTCCTCATAACGTGGCTTACTTGCATTACTGTCCGGATTTATTTTTTTGGTCTAAGTCTATTTCACTTACAAGTATACCTATCAATATATTCTGTACTTCTCACTGAATCAATGGCATTGTTTGGTCTATAAAATCATATGGATAAAAAGTACACGTTATAATTTACCACAGCCCAAGGTGGTGTATTCAAAAAGCTTGTTTTGTTTGACAAACAGTCCAAAAAATTCAGTTTACTATAAGATATATCATAGGTTCAAATATTCACATTTGAGAGGCTAAAACCATGTAATGACTAAAATGATTAATCAATTATTAAAATAATTAGAGTGAATAATGAATCGAAGTGTTGCAGCTTATAATATGATTGTGTAGTTTAAAAGTCCCTGAAAGTATTTCACATTAAATATTCACAACTTAATAAGCAACAATCAAAGTCAAATCCACCTTTAAGTATTAGTTGTTAAAACTCAGCTATTTTGCTTCATCAGGACTATGTGGGTGTGGTTTGATCTGATTTCATTGACAGTGATCAAACAACCCCATAACTGTCATAAAATTTAGATTCAAATGTTGGTAAATCCTGATTGGTGCACCAATGTATGTGTACCTTTTTCCAGCTGAGCCCATTTCAAACTCGTGAAATCTAAAATCCAAAACTGTTGACAGAAATGTTTGTGTTCCTGCAGGACCGCATCACTCATAGTACGGTCATGAAAAAAGGTTTCCGGGGCCTTAAAGAGGAGCACCTTTGGATGCTGTCTGACTCATAAATAACACCACTTACCACCATCTTGTTTCTAGTGACCCAGCAGTCAGAGGGGAAGTCCTGAAGCATGGGAACCAGAAACTGCAGACAGCCATCCCAGTGACACAGCAGCAGCATCATGCCAATCAGGTTCATGATACGCACCATGGCGCTGGCCAGGTCATAGGTCATATGGAAAACCTATGACACAGATTATCACCATTAATGGAACGCGCACACACACACACACCTCTGCAGTCAGAGGATTTGAGATATGCAGTAGGTGATGTGTGGGCCGATGGACACAGGCGTCCTATACCAGAACACATTGTTCTTAATCTTCTATAGATCACCAGAGGCTGTTTAAGTGTTGCATAACCATCGGCAAGCAACATTAATGGCCTATGGGGATTGCAGCCTCAGTTGGAACTATACAACTGCAGGATATAATCAGTTATTAAGGAAGTTTAATTTTGTGTGAGCCTCAGAGGGCAACCAACAAATTAACTGAACAGCTTTGAGAATATGGACATTAGTTTTTTTTTCCCACAATGAGCAGTCTCATGTAGTTTTGCCAGAAATAAAAAAGTAATAATCCAGATAAGTTCTGAGATAGCTGCTAATGCAAGAAAAAAAAAGACTATGTACAGTTCAGCCAGAGGACCATTTGAGAGAAAGGCTGCAACTAACAATTACTTTCATAACTGATAACTGATTAATCTGTTTGCTCAATGAAATGTCAGAAAACTAAGAAATGCCCATCACATGTGCTCAAAGCAAGGTGGTGTCTTTAAATGACTTGTTTTGTACATCCAGCAGTTAAAAACCCAAATATAGTCAGTTTACTATTGCAAAAATAGATATTCATATTTTAAAAGCTGGAAACTGTGTATTTTGGCATACAAAAAACAGACAAAAAGGATTATCAAAATTGTTGATAACCAATTGTCACGTTAACTGTTACAGCTCTATTAGGTTGTGTGAAGTATTATTTGAATATCCAAAGTGCCTCTCCCTGCAGGATCTACCTCTTCCCACTGGTGGATGTAGCGAATTAGTCTGGAGAGGCGCAACAGCCGCAGCAGACTGAGAATCTTGGTGAAGCGGACGATCCTCAGGGCTCGGGCCGTCTTGTAAAAGTCAGAGTCGATGCGTGTCTCTACGATGAGAAAAATGTAGTCCACGGGGATGGAGGAGATGAAATCCACTACGAACCAGCTCTTCAGGTACTTGATCTTGATCTGCTGCGGGTCCAGGATGATCTCCGTGTTGTCCTCCTTGACGATGCCCGTGCGGAAATTGAGGACCAGGTCCATGAGGAAGAAGGTGTCCGAGACCACGTTGAAGACGATCCAGGGCGGCGTGTGCTCGTCCTTGAAGAAGGTGATGCCCACAGGGATGATGATGAGGTTTCCCACCATCAGCAGAAGCATGGTCAGATCCCAGTAGAACCTGAAACACACAGAACACGTATTGTAGATAACAGCAGGCCAGAGTCGTTTAGGCCCAGACACAGTCTTGAGATCAATCACCATAAATGTTGCTCAGACCTTTAACAGAATAACTGAGCTGAATATTTTATGTCAGGATGCATAACGGAGTTGTTTTGGCAATTTCATGGCTTTATTGGAGATCTGACAGTGGTGAGATGACAGAAAAGGAGGGGAGAGAAATGGGGAATGACTTGCAACAAAAGTTCACAGCTGGACCTGGACGCACAAGTTCAGTGTGTGTGTTCATGTGACCAGAGCTATTTTGATCATTTAATTCATTGTTTGGGTCATTTTTAAAGAAGGAAATTTAAACATTGGCATCAGGTATGATACTGAACAGAATGTCTTTGAGTTTTGGTCTAAAAAAAGCTATTTAAACATGTTATGTTGGGCTCTGGGAAATTATAATGGGCATTTTTCACAATGTTGGGACATTATACAGATCAAGATAATTATCTGCAGTTTATTCAATAATAAAAAGCAACTGTAGCCCTAACAAGAGTACTGATTATCAGTAGTTTGATGTTGCTTTTGTTTTAAGAAAAATGGTATAAATAATCTGAGACAACTGATTTTATGAATGGTTTCTGTTTCTGTTCTGTTCACATGGAAGAGTCTGAGTGTGCATCTATGTGCATACTGAACATGTGCTGCATATTCAAAGCAATTCTGGACGTGTAGGAACTTCAAATAGAAACGAATCTCTGTGCGACCTGCAGTCTCACACTGTAATTCCGATTCCGGAAGGACAAGCAGAAACAGAAACAATGCAAACTGCTTGAGCCTAACCATTAACAAAGCAAGAAATGCATTGATTGTAGAAAAACAACGATGGCTCTCTAATTCAGTTCAATACTGGGCTTCTGGCCACAGGGACGGAGAGAAAATTGGTTATTGGAATTCATCTGAATTGCTCATGAGGAAATATTGATTGAACTAACTAAATCCTCAAGTATCAGCAGCAGAGTGTTCAATTTGATCTATAATTGCATGAGGGGGGCTGCTATTAGTTGTTGTTTACAGTAAAGTTGCCACATTACATGCCAAAGTATCTCAAAATATTTTCATTCAATGCCATAGCTTCATTAACAAATCTGGCAAATTATAGCCAGCAGTTACACGCTAAATATAAAATAGCCATGCTGTCTGACACCATATCGAGCTGTTTCACTTCAGGTTTATTATCGTAAGATTTGATCTTGTCAGCTGTCAGATGTCTTTGTTCCCTTGATTTTGCAGACCGCTGTAATATTCTCACTGCAGCAGCTGATGTAGAACTGAGGACAATACCAGAGCGCTTTACAATTCACAGGAAACACACAGTGATGTGCAGCAAAGGCCAGCCGAGATATGGAGAGAGTTTGTTAACCAATTACCATCTTGAGTGTGTATGTGAGATGAAAAAGCATGCATGCATTTGACCAGACCAACGGGTGCGCATTCATTACACCACTTAGGGGTACTCGTGGTATGTGAGGCAGAATACAGTAACCACACACGTTTATTAAATTCAACAAAAAATAATGTAAATGAGAGGAAATGCAATGTTTTCAAAAGCACTGATTGGACAAATGCCTTTCCATGTTGTCAATAGGTATAATTAAAAACTTTAATCCATGATTAAATGAGAGAAAAGTGAAGTATTTGACTATATGCGAGTAGTATGTGATGATGGTGATCCAAAATCCATAAAGAAACCACTAGGAGCAACAGGCTGCTAAACTGTGTTCCTGCCAATGTGACATTTTCTCAGCTCAAATGAGGTTCTAGCAAAGAGGCGGCCACCAGTACAGATGTGATCAGGGTACATCACAACCTACAAACTCAGATTTTTAACCAACTAACCTATTCGAGTTACTTACACCAAACCTTCACAGGAGAACATTACAAAAAGAGGGAACAAGTAAGGGGAGGGTGGCCATTTGTTCTAATCAGCTTTCTGTTGTTCTCTGCCAAACAAAGCATTTGCATTCCCCTCTTCATCTGTCGGTTTTCTCTGCGGTGACACACTGGTCCTAATTGCACTTCCCCTCTCTAGCTAAATCCACCGTTATCTCCTGGGAATCCATGTCATGTCCACAAGTCAGCTCCCATCAGCCAGATGTTGAGTAGTTAGCATTACTGCACACGTCACTGTGCTGCAGAACATTGGAACAGCTGGATGAAGAAGAAAAAAAAAAAAAAAAGGGTCTGCAGGGGACAGTGCATTACTGCCGTCCCTGCAGACCATCCTGTTGGCTCATCAGCTGACTGAGCACCCAGCATTCAGCCCACAAAGATCAGACAACTTTCTGGTGTAATCTGGTGTTACCATCAAAAGAGAGCTGACAGTTGTGGGGTCTCTGGACCTTTACTGGTCGAGAGAGGAATCTTGCGCTATTTGGGTCAGAGTGCAACTACGTTAAAAAGCATGAGAGCACAAAGCAAAGTGAACACAAAAAGGCTTAAAATGGTGAAAGGAGCTTAGATCAATCAGGACAGCTGAAAAAGGGATCACATTTGTACTGGAGATACTTATCTCTTGCTGCCAGAGCGCAACTGAAGCACAACAGCCTGCATGCAGCTTAACACACACCTGTACTGTGGCTCAGGCCCACCAGCAATCATATTAACCATATTTACGCAGCGTGCCAGTTCAGCATGTCTGCTGCTGTATCCACAGAAAGCTTTAATAAAAGACAGCAGTTACTTTTGACATATACAGCAGAGAGACTGTGTTCTTTAAAAAAAAAAAAAGATGTTAAAAGGAGAAGATACATGGTTTCACTGAACTGAGGTAATGCACAGTATGTCAGCACACAACTGTTACAGATATCGAGGAGTGAAGCTGACAGGATTGGGATTGGATTCATCTGTGTCTTCTAACACAAAAGGACCCAAACCATTTTGAATGGTGCAAAGGTCTATACCTGCACCTTGAAATGGGATCTGCAAGATAAAGTGTTCACATTAAAAGGCCGGCACTAGGCACCTGCTCAGAGTGTGACCCATAACGAGCATGAAGTAATGACACCTTGTACACAGAATTAACAGCTGGGTGTCCTGAATCCTCACATCATTTTCATTTCAATCTCTCTTTCTGTGTCTCTCTCCCTCTGTGTGTGTGTGTGTGTGTGTTGCAATGTGTCCCCTCCCCGTCCACACCATCTCTGCTCCATTAGACTAATTGTACTGTAATAATCCCCACTGATGTGTGCTTCTAATATCTTGAATGGTCATGTTACCCTATTTTGATTACCCCATTTCCAAGCCCCTGCTGCACTCTCTGTAATCCATTGCCCTCGCTAAATGATAAAAAGAAAAAAAAAGTGTAATTCAGATGAGTGGAAAAAAAAAAAACTGCAGTGACACACATCAGCATACAACTGGCCGGTGAAAATATGATGACAGTGAGCCTCAAGGTTAAATGTCATGACAATCCCTTGATGGCAGTGATCATACGGTCTATGGCGGTGATGAACAGAATGCTGGTTCGTATGCAGCGTGCGGTCAAATGTAGAACGTGCGTGTGCACATGGCACAGCATGGCTGGCAAATTAGGGAATTACAGGTTGGCTTAGTTTGGTGCACAAATTTAATTTATAGATGGAAAAAAACTGTACTGAAAAATGGTTGGTTAGATTATCATTTAGCCTATTCTTGTGTGAAGGAAACCATCTACACATGCACACACTTTCAAACGAAAGAGGCACTTACATGTTGCATATGCATGATATCAATTTGGCAGTTGTGCAGAGGATTTTACAACTCCTTTACAATACACCAAATAATTCCCTGTGAGAATGGCCTGTACAGGTTTACCTGGTTAAGTCTTTAGAACATTATTATTTTCAGAAATTAAGACATTTATCTATTCAGGCTGTGTGTGGATTACATTCAGCTTATGATATTCTGCACAGGCTTGCACTCATGATTATGGTGTTGTTATCATAACATCATCACAGTGATCAAAGAAAAAACACTCCTGGTGTATGGGGGATTAGTGTGCCTCTGTGATATTAAGTTTATAGTGACCTTATCATAATCTGATGGCATTTTATGTCTCATTAAGCCACATGTGTGACAGGATACACTGCTGCACTTTTCTGCCACACACCGCTGCGTTTAAAGAAAGGGTTTCTGCACACTAATTACCTAAAATCACTGTACGGGTGGATTATCCAGAAGCCAGCGGACTTTACCCGTTCCCTCTCATGCTCCACGGCCCTCTCGCTCCCCAACATCCGCAGAGAGAACTTGTTGACTCCCGGTTGGAGCATCGCCCCAAACTGCCGGTGCATGAAGCCGGCTTGGTACAGCCGGTCGTCCTCGGGTATTATTTGCTCGGTCCCCTCCAACTTGATGAAACTTGACTGGTCGAACATAGCCGCCTGCCCGGTTGCGCCACTCACGCCACCCGTCGCCCGCCGCTGGGCCCCGGGGCCGTGCTCGCCGGGGAAACTCTCGCTGACACCGGCATCAGCCTCGGGGATGAGGCGCCGCTGCTCCGCCGGGTCTGAGCCCGGAGGATGCCGCCCGGTGATGGAAGAGATGCTGCCCCTGAACAAGCGGCAGTCCCCGTTCAAGTTGGTCTTCACAATAACGTCCCTTTCCAAGTCTTCGCTCCTGGCCTCCTCGATGCTGTTGCAACTGCTTGCGGGAGACGGCGAGGACAAATGTTTTAGCCGAATACTTTTCCTCTTGTCCTTGTCGCCGTTGTTGTCTCCTTCGTCAATCACGAAGGGTTTTTGCCCAATGTTTTGCGGCAAGCTGTAGAGCCGTTTGCGCATGGAGGACTGGAACCTTTCCATTGCGAGGAAGAAGACGAGATGCGCTTTAAGGGAAGCCCGTGAAAACAGAGGGATGAATCATGAATCTCATACACTTGGGGTGCCACCGGAGGCAAAGCAGTGACGGCGCATCCGCAGGACAGGTTGTTTCTTATTTGACACTTGGGACGTGCCTCTCTCCCCCGGTTCAAACATTGAGATGCGTTAACTATACCTGTCCGCTTGAATCTGACGGTCATGTAAAAGCAGCCAACGGGAAATGCGCGGAAATCCAGGTAACCCCACAGCGTGCAGACGAGAGCGCATCAGGATGCAGCATGCTGAGCGTCGGACGTGCGGGAGTGGGAGAACGCCGCCGCTGCTGAGCTCCTCAATGACAAAGCATGATCTCCACCTCCCCAAACATATCTGAGCTCTCTGTTAGTGCAAGGTGATGATGACACACGTGCACGCAGCGGGCAGCTGCGTTCAAACAGCGGTGACATCACTGATCTAAAAGCCTCGCGCTTTCTAATAACGTGAATATTGATGGAGCCGATCCATCGGGTTGCCATAGGAGCCGGGGTGGCACATGCGTTCACCCCGCCCAGTCAGGACGACTGGAGAGGGTGATTCAAAGGTGCGATAGAGCCTTGGAGTTGATGGTTCAACTAGTTGAGAGAAAGCGACGGGATGTCAGTTAATGTGATCTTTATACATCATTTTACAAATGTCTGAAGAGGAAACAGTACTGCAAGATTGTGTCGTAGGTTCCTCTGCCAGCCAACTTGTGTATGTTACTGAAAGCTGACATTCTGACAAACACTATGAAACTTATATCTGTAGCCTATTTGGTCTGTATAATATGTGTTTATTGCTTTTAAGACAAATTATAATATTAAAACAACAGTCAGGGGACAATACAAGTGTGTTCATTATACTCTATATCTTATAATTTCTCTATTATTTGTCTACCATTGTGTCATTCAGTTACCCCAAAAGGAAAATAACTTTCATTCTTAAGGTCCCCACCTCCTCTGATGAACCCTTGAACATCCAGTTTGAGCACTGGAGAGAAGCCAGTGTGAATAATACTTTATAATAATAATAATAATTTTCTGGTTGCTGTGTGGTTTAAATACATTTTTAGTGAAGTTTGCATTGAATCATGCAATTTAATATGGCATAAAGCCACAAAACATTTTGTTTCTGCCAAAATATTCCTCAGGAAACAGTGATTAACTAAACGTTAATCAATGTTGATAGTCTGCTATATGCAAAGATTTTTCTTTAACCTAATTTATTTCTCTTAATTTCCACATCAGTCGTCACGTTACATGGAGATGTAAAATAGCATAAATTAAATAGAATCCAATAGAACAAAAAAAGAAAAGAAAACATGATTTTCTTCATAGAAAATGGACGCATCTGGCTGCAGGTTACCCAGTTTTCTTCTTTGCTGCTTGTTCTTTTTGGCTCTTTCTATCAGTAATCGTCCTACAGAGCCCAAAACAATCTGTGTCTCAACGTTAACACTTCAGAGTTTTCAATCTCCCGATCATGAATTGGCCAGATTTGGATTTCACACTCTGTGCCTTATTCATGCATTCCAGTCAGCACTCCCTATTGTGTTTGCAGGCAGCAAAAACATTTTAAGTTGAGCTCTCTACTCTTGTTGTTTGTATGCTCTGTAACTTTGACAGACAAAACTTTGGCTGAATTAAACTCAACTTGACACGTGTCTCAATTCTACAGTAGATTTAGTAGAAGTAGTAATCTGTGCTTAGCAACATGTAGAAAATGTAATTTTATATGTAAATCAAATGTGATCACAGGTAGAAGGCACAACAGCAGGAAAACATGTAAAAAGCATGTGCATGCTCTCTACATAATGCCAAATGGGGAAACATGCAGTGTACAGCAGTGATTCTCAGTGGGGGCAGAAGTAGGAGACATCTTGTTTCCATTACATTTGACACTTATTATTTCTTTGAATTAGGTAGAACAATGTGGAAAACCATATCAGATGGAAATGTTACTCAAAGCAGATTAAGACAAGTAAGTAGCAGAATAAGACAGAAAGAAGGGTATTGCGTGAAAACTATAAACCTCTGCCACTCTGGTTTAAATCCACCAACTAAATTTGTTATTAAATACAATCCCCTTGCATGTTTAAGAACTAGTCAGATTTATTTAAACACCTGACCTCATCTCTCTACCTGAATGGCAGATTAACCTATACAGACACAAGTAAAAATCATTTTTTGTCAAAAGTTGTGTTCTGGTTTTGCATCATCTTTTTTCCCCCCCTCAGGGTTCATAAAGTCACAGATGTCTCTTTGCTCTGTTTTTATTACTGTTTGAATCCCACTGACATACTAATCCAGGACACAGGACTACATCGTGGGAATCAGGTCCATTTAAAGACCGGTTTAAAAAGGTATGAAAAAAAAAACAATTATGGAAATGTTGCCAAAAGCCCAACAATGAGACGTGTCCACTGGTGCTACAGCACCATAAAACAGCACCCCCCACCCCCCTGCCCCCACCCTCTTTGCTGGTCTGCAACAATGGATGTGAATGTGCTGCCCACTACTGTTTGAGAATAACACAGGAGAAAAATACACTTCGTTGCCAGTTTAGGTACACCAAGCCAGTTTTTGTTTAAGCTGTTTTAGAGAGGTGTTGATTCAACTTCATGGTTAGTTTGGAGGCTGTAGGTTGAGGTTATACGGAGAGGTGTTCCTAATATTGTGTCCTCATTGATATTAATATGGTGGACAAAATATTAGAAACACGAACTATAATGCGGTACAATTCAACAGCACTATGAACTGCAGCATAAGATCAAATCGGAACCACTCTAAAACAGTTCAAACAAAAACTGAACAGTATAACCTTCATGAAGGTGGGGTTTATTGCAGGGCTGTTGCATTAGTTTATCTATATGTGTATCTAATAAACTGCCAACTGAGTGTATATTCTGTGTTGCTGTGTCTTTATACAAGTTTAAAACCAGCAACTCAAAAGTCACACTAAACACAGAACATGAAGTATATTTAACATCCCTCTAAGGCGATACATTCTAATTGGTTAAAAAAAAACACAACGAGCCAATCAGGAAAACTTGATGCTGAAACTACTGATTCATACATTTTATGTTTTTTGGTGTAGGACAGTCAAATTTAAAAATTGGATTCTAAAAAATATCTTAATCAGGCTTTTAAACATACCACATGCAAATTTTCTGTAATTGTAGACCGTTAACTCCTCCCCAGGTTTAAAAGAAACCAATTTTCTTGAAATAAATACTGAGGACATGACCTCGGTGTCAATAATGGTAGCCTTTAATAGATACATAGAATTGATTTTCACCTCCACCTATCAACAGTCCTACTGAGAAAAACAGCTTCATCCCTAGAATTTAACAATGGGTGCTTGCAATGTTAAATTTTCCCACATCTGATCTGGAGTTCATACATAAAAAATACTGGAGCTACGAAGGCAGTTTTCATCAGTTATCTCTTGCTCGATGTTGAAAGGGAACCACATTAAAGTAGAATAAAACAATACATCTAGTATATTCTAGTGCAACAAGTAAGGTTTTTCTTTCAAATCAAGATTTGTTGGTCCTTGTTCCTCAGATGAAGGAAGATGTTCAACATGTGTGCTGTGAGTCACTCAAAACCTCACTAGATGGCGCTGTCCTCCACATGCTTTAATTTTCCTGCATAAAATGGTACAACTGAATGTCTACCATGTTTTGACAAAGAAACCAACTCAACAAACACACTTTCTGTTTTGAGATATTTATTCTGAAAAATGAGTCTGGATCTTGCGATTGCTTCACACTCGTCAGTCCTGACGTGGGCTTCTTTCGCCGCCTCCCACGTCAGCTGTAGAGAATTCATGCGTCTGTGTAGTATGCCATCAACGCTTTATGGTGGTCCTACTAGTTTAAAGCTTTGTCACAGAGAAATCAAAAGCTGCAATGATTTTCAATATATTGATATGGATAATAATTGCATAGGATAATAGCCATGCTGTACAATACACATAATTATAAAACAATATGTTAGAATGATCTCTTAAAGTAGGTTTATACAGGGTTTCATTATTCTCAACATTTAAGTGCATCATATAGTATGAATAGTCTTTATATTAATGGTGATCTGATACATAGTTATAGTGTCTCAATACATACAGTGCAAATATACAGTAAATTAAACCTTAACCCAATTTAGAGGGACATTGCAAAGCCCTTAAAATGTAATAGTTATCATCTGATAAAATGATAAACTTAGAAAATGGTATGCAGCTGAATGATAAAACTATACACAACTGTCATACTGGGTTATAGTGGCATTTTCTTTTACATTGCCCAGTTTTGTTTTTCCTCTAGAACACACAGTACAGATTATCTACATGAAGCCACTCTCAGAGAAAAGAACAAAAAAATAAATAAATAATCTGCCTTCACACAGAAGGTCAACATCTTGCATGCATTATTTTAGAAGCAGTAGAAATGTAAAATTTGTGGATAAGAGGGAAAAATCATAAACGTCAACAACTGCATGCAGCAACAATGGTTATAATGTTAACAATTCTATAATGGGTTGAGTACTTCCTGACCTCGCACCCTCACACAACAAAATCATAAAAGGCATGCCTCATTTAACTCTTCCACAACCGTACTTTTAATGGCAGATAAATCCTATTAACTGGTATGGATTCCCTCCTTGTTTACCTTCATATGGTCAATACATGTGTAAAGAAACCTGCAAATAAAGTAAAGATTCAACTCATTAGTTCAGTCTGAGAGAAGCCTTAATAAAAATAAAAAAAGAGCTTTCATTGATAATTTCATATGGCAGGTCATCTTGTAATTTGTGGCCACAGGCTTGCAATAGATAGTTAATAATTCAATACTTACTCAGCAGACGGGCTGCTCAGTTTGTATTCCTCTGGCGGAGATTCTTCTCTTTATGGTTGTTGGTTGAATTAGTTTTCCTTTAGCAAGAAGTGAAAAGTCATTTCACAACTCAAATGAAAGACGTGTCAGATGACAATTTAACTCCAATATCTATTAAATCATTTTAATCATTTATCAAATAAAAACACCAAAAGTTTTTTTTTCTCCATGTTATGTCTTTGGTTGCAGAGCAGAATAACTAACCACTTTTGAGTCATCTTTTTGGGCTCTGCCAACTTGATGGAAATTTAGCAATACCTTTCTGGCATTGTACACACTATATTCTAAATTGAATTTAAAAACAAACAAAACAGTAGATTAAAGAGGCACTCCACTGATTTTACACAGTTAGTAGTTCTGAGTTGTATAATGGCTTCTGTGGCTCTGAAGGGATCTTTTTAAAGTCTGGCAAAATTACTCTGATGACATCATCAGATTTGCTGGTGCAATACCCCTTTAATTTAAAATGCAAAAACATAATAACAGCTCAGTACACAAGTATACCAGACCTGGGTCCAGTTACATATTTAAAACAATTCTTAACATTGTTTTAATCCTTTGAAAAAAGGTCAAACTTGAATTTAAGCTCCCCTATTTACCATTTATAAGCAGTACTCAGTAGTTGTAAGCAGCTATGAGGAAATGTTTGTGTTTATTAATTGACAGTATTTGTTAACAATTACAAATTCTCCTATGAAGACGCATTTTATAATTGTCTTTCATTATCTGTTTATACACACGCCTCCTTATGGGTGCTCACAGGACAAGATATTGTTGACAACAAATACATGAATAATAATAAACACTTATTCCTGCTTACAACTGCGTTATAGTGTGTTATAAACATTTGTTTATATATCTTATGACTGATCATATGGTAAAGTGTGGCCTTTTGAAGTCTTAGAGCATCATATGCAGGGCTTCCCTAATCAGGACAGTCCTTAAATGCCCTTACTTGACAATGGAAATTTTTCCCTGTGATTTATATGAATGCAGCAAAGCACCGTCACACGATGGACCCAGATTTGGGGTGTACTGTACGCTGAGCTCTAACAGACAGTCAGGAGTGGAGACATCATGACAAAAAAAACAGACATTACGGAGCTAAACAGAGATAAGATACTGAAAGTAAAAATATTTATACTTACACTGGTCCAGCTGGGTCATCATCTGAGGCAACAAGGGAAAATATGGAGAAATGAAGACCAAAAAATAAAATGATCGCAAGGAAGTTGCACATGTTGATGTTTTTAAAGAAATGCAACATGTAACAGTTGCTGTGACTGACACATGGTGCCCTTGGTCCTGAGAATTGTTATGTTTTAGCTTTACAGTGATGTGACGTGATGTATGTGCAGACTGTGTTATGGGATGAAGGCGTAGCCTGGATGAGTAAACAAGAGGCTGTCATGCCGCAGGAAAACACCCGCATGGAGGAAACTCAAACACGCAGAAAGCAGTTAAATCCAGCACAACACCATGTTAAAAATACATGAGCAAGTAAGAACAGTTACACAGGCAAAATTCAAACGAAATAAATAAATAAATGAATACTGTTGTCATGCACAGACAGGCAGCGCTCGCAATGAGCAGCTGTTCACTCAAAGAGATTAGTGAGAAACTGTTACATTAAAGCTCGCTACTGAAGTCAACGACGTGTGAATCAGTGACAGCAGAAATGACACCGAAATACTTTCAATTCTTTACAGTGACTTGCATGCCATTTCACTGCCACGGTAATTATAGTTTGATGCAAAACTACGAAGTTACTGTTTGTCAAATAAAACCGGACTAACCGCACTTGACACTAATGAGGGTGCTAAACATTACTGTGTACTGTGCTGTGAGCTGGAAGACGATGAGTCTGAATGCTTATTGAAATTCATGAAGCATGCAAAGTCTCACACTTACCACAAACATGGTTTAGGTTATGCAATTTGGGAAAAGGGGAGGACGGGAGATATTACAACAATCTGTTTAAATATTCAACATCCAAAGCCTAAAACCTAATTTTTTAAAAATGCAAGTCAAATATGAATTATTAACACTTCATGCAAGAATTTGCTGTATGACTCACGCAATCTACATCTATTTTGTAAGACTGAGGATTCTCAGTAAAGACAATATATTCCTGTGCAGCGTCACTGACGGCTCTGAGCCGGCTCATTTGCTGCGTGTTGCATCTTATCAGCATGCGACAACATCAAAATTCTGTTTGGGAGGAAAAGGTCACCAAAATACCTTTATTGCATAATTTATGATATAGCTAGTCTCTAGAAAATGAAGTACTCCGTAGTATTAGACAATCCCAGGATGGCATGCGCAGGTTGTCTAGCTAAATGATGCATCTCGTGGTTAAGCTTGCAGCAATTTGGGGACTGCACAAGGTCCATGGAAAGCCATTAATAATTGAAACTGTCCACCTCAGCAACACTGCAGTATCATATTACTCATGAATATTAAAAGACATGAAATTGTCCTGATGAGGTGTGACCTCCTGCAACAGTGTCTGCCCATTGGGTCAACCTAGCCAGACTGAATTATTGAATGCAGGCGCAGGACAGCGTCAGGTGACTGTGTCGGTGTCTCTGGTGAAGGAATGACTCAAGCAAACACCGAAAACAAAGCGTCACAGTCGCATCGCTGCCCAACACCACACTGACGGGGGTGTTTGGATGCTAAAAGCCTTTGAACAAAATCCACAGGAGAGATCGATGTCAAAACTGAACAATGAAACCAGTTTCTCCTCAGATATGTAAAAAAAAAGAAGTGGGATAATAAAACAGTTCTAAGCACCACAGCTGGTGACTCACCGTCTTGTAAATCATCTGGCTTCTTACGCTTCTCATAAACAACGATGATGACGATCAGGATGATGATCTCGGCCAAAACCCCCAGGAGAGGCCATAGGGGGGCCAAGTGGCTGCGAACCCTCAGCACAGACTTCTCATCACGGCTGCCAATTACGTTGGTGGCGTTGCACTGGTACTCGCCGGGATCTAAACGGATGTCCAGGTTGCTAATTTGGAGCTCGGTGTAGTTTTCTTTGCTGGTGATAGTGAAGCGTCCGGTTGTGTTGTCAATTTCCTGTGAAAGGACGAAAGATATAGCATATTTCATGCTATATTACAGGAAGATGCTGTAAAAGAACAATAAAGCACTTCAGTTCAGCACTTCTTTCCAGTTCCAAAAGTATCAGTTTTATTTATTTTATTTTACTCTTTTTATCTGGATTACTGTTAGGTATTCTACTACATTTTAATTCCCTCTACTTATATTTGCCGGGTTTTATTTTTATTTTAATGCCAATTTGTTTTTGTGTGTTATATAAATAAGTTTGTTATTACAAAATTATGACATAAGAAACATTTTCTATTTGACCGAATAGAAAAAAAATTCTTCTTGAATATATGAATATTTACAGCTCTGCCATCAATTCTACCTTTACAAAAGACAATAATGTTCAGTTTTGATTGATTTTGATCACACACACACACACACATACACAAGTGGGGATGTGTTGTATAGGTGCACCTAAAAAAAAAAAAAAGTGTCCCAGGAGTGCATGTTCATATCACATACCCTATACATGCCGTTGTCGAACTTGCGCCAGGTCCAGACAGGGTGAGGATAGCCCACAGACTTACAGTAGAGTATAGCAAGCTGACCCTCATTCTTATTCTCACTACGCTTGTGGCCTGTAATCTCGGGAGCAGCTAAAAAAAAAAAGAAAAAAGAAAAACACATAGATAAATTGTTATAATACATTCAAGAAATTCACAAATATAACATGTAACAGGTTTACCGTGGGTGCAGTCATTTATAACTGTAGGTACAGTCATGTGATTTGCATCTTTTCATTCTCATTGCATCTTTCTTTTTAATATTGGTTTAGTGGAAAATGCTTATGGAAAACAGCTACATGGAAGAAATTTGTTCAGGTAGTGAACAGCTGATTTACAGCGTTCAAATTGTAGAAATAATTTAACAACAATAATTTATTCATAGGGTATTTTCAAGCATGATGCACAAAGCACTTTCCAGAGTTGAGAGGATAAGAGAATATAGAATTGGCATTATATCTGCTGCAGGGGATAAATAATGCAGCAAACACGATTGCAATAAGTATAGAAATATAAAAGAAGAAAACTCACAATAAAAGAATAAAACATAACACAACACAGCCATTGTCTGAGGAGCACAACTAACCTCTCTGTGAACAGAAGTTTATAATTTTAACATCAAGTATTTCATTCACAACATTTCATTTAATCTATTCTGTATACTTATATATCTGCCTGGCTCCTTTTTTTTCTGCCCGGATGAATAGAAATGTCCCATAAAATAAAAGCAAAACTATCCCAAAATCAAATTTGCCTCCATAGTGATGCATGCAACAGCAGAAAAGGCTGACCAGATTTTACCGTTGAGACATAATCCCTTGCCATCGCACAAACAAGACACCATCTGCTGCCACTGAGCCGAGCATTGGTTAGATAGAGGTGTCAAGGGCACCGGCTGCCCCTGAGCAGCGAGCACAGCCGTTTGAAATCACAGGTCCTCACATGACAGGGCTGCTAGTGCTCAAGGCCACTCGGGCCATTTTTATTGGCGACCTCTCTGATGCGGCCTAACGTAGACGCGTGTCGCTCCCAAATCAACACCTACATTTAACTTCGATGGTGGCGTTGGTTGAAGGGGCCATCTCGAAGGTGTAGACACACATGTACACTCCGGCGTCATCCCCTCTTGGTTTGTTACGCCTGCAGAGCAGAAACACACCTCACATGAACCCACGATAGGCTGCTAAACACTGTTTAGCAATCTTTCTCTCAAACACACACACAGAAAACGTTTTTTGCCGTGACTCCTACCTGTACTCAGTGATCTTATTTGTTGTGCGAGTTTCCGGGATCTCCTCCCCGTTCTTCATCCAGTAGCTCTCCTTGTGGCCACTGTGGGAGCCGGTCAGGTTGCACTGCAGTGTGAAAGTGTCGCCTTCCACAGGAAGCGTGATGTGGTCAGAGGCGTTGATTGACGGCTCTATAAGAGAAACGGAGATCAGCTACGACAGAAGTGACGCTTGCTAGGACTCGTGGGTGAGGGTGTGTTGGAAAATGTAAATAACAATGCATAGAGGGTTCAGACAGACACAGACAACTCAGCCAACTAGACTTTACACAATAGAGCACAGGAATAGAGTTGCAAAGTGGGAGGAATTATTTTGGGCATTTAAGGTTTCTTAAGTAGAAGTCATTTTCCGTTACAGTAGCTGAAGGTGGATTGGGAGCACTTCCAATGCCTGGCTGGACATGAAACTGTCTCGGATGAATTATGAGCAAAAAAGATCACCAACTGAATTAGAAGCTATCCGATTCTTTGATAATAATCAAAAAATCAAAGGTAGAAGTCAGTGTAAAAATGTAAGTATATAAGTCAACTACAGCTCCCATGGTGAATTTCGGTGAGAAGCATCCAATTACTGAGCTTAACAATGCCCTTCTTACATTTGCTTTTTTATTTTATTTGCTGCAGCCTTGAGCAATCCGCCATACCATAAAAAACGTTAAGTTGTAGAAACAACACTAAATTGATGGCCATGACGTAAACCTACAGTCTCATTACATTGCCAGGAGGACTCTGTGCTCCTAGGTTGAGGAACATCGAGGATTTCATTGAATAAAACAAATTTACAGGACCTCTGGGATGAGTTTCTGTACAGGATACAACTGAAATGCAGGTATTTCTATTACACTAAAAAGGTCTAACCTTTCAAAAAAAAAAGCGGATATTTTTTTTATGATAAAACAAATTGAGGGCTAAAAATATGGCTTTAACCTTCAAATTGTAATTTTGCAGCTTAGCCTTGCCGCATCGGATTCACCTCTTATAAAAGAAGACTCATGTTTGGAGCCAGTAAGGATGACTCTGGGGGTGAAGTTCCATTAAACAACAGCTTTAATTTAAATGAGATTAAATACCTCTGAAGGAATCCAATAGAAAACACAGAAACTCGACAATAGCTTGAAATTCAACCTGTGTTGTATTCTGATTAATCCTGATTATCTACATCTTGTTTGTACACGTGAACACCAGTGAGCCGCTGAATCGGAGTAGTCACAAGCTCAAACTGTATTTTTGTCCAGCACATACAAGCTTGTTATGTGCAAAATTACTTTTTCATTTAACAAAATGTCAAACCACAGCTGATAAATCTTGTCTAAACCAAAATACCATCAGCTGTACAACTACTTTGCTACATCAAATAGTTTTTAAAAATTGGCAAAATTCCAATTAGAAATCTGACCAAAGAATAATTAAACATGATTACTAATGTGAGCAGACATTTGATGGCAGCTTTTAGTACCTTTTGATACAACTATGTGCAACAGAAACATTTCAGTCGGTACCAAAAAAAGGACTTGGCTTAGACAACCAAGTTCAGTACCCACAAGTTTTGGTTTCCATCTAGGTTCTGTTCGTTCCTACTGTTGAAATAAAAAAATAAAACTTTTTATGTATATGTATATACCATATATTGGACAACTTTGTGTCTTTTAAGCACAAGTCATATTGTAAAAATGTTTTAAAAACACACAGAAATTGAAACAAGTAACGAGCAAAACAAAAAATTTAATATAAATGACATTATTTTCAGGGAAATAAGAAGAAGAAGAGAGCTAAAGGAAAATGAAAATGAAAATGAAGGAGAGAGGAAATGGAGACTGGGAGGAGCATTGGGCTCTACAGGGTGCAGGCTGAAGGATGCACTGAACCGAGGGAGGAGCAAAATGTAAAATAATACTCAACTCTGCTGGTAAAAGAACATAAAGACTAGTGGATGGTGTTTTTCTTCATTTTCCAGGTCTGCAGGGGAGGATGGCACCTACGGAGGAAGCTAGCGGTCCTCTGGAGAGGTTTGAGGGAGGCTGAATCACACAGGAAATGTTAGATTTGGTTGCTAATGAGAGGGAGGGGGGAGGGGGGTTTCCTCTACACTGACCACTCACTCTGCAGCACTGTTATAGTGGCCTGAGCACGGATCCAGGTAGTGGCTGGATTTTGGTGCAAGTCGTTGCGTCGCGGGTCATTGCTGGCTCTGCATTCATACGTCCCAGCATCGTCCAGCGTGAGACGAGAGACACCCAACACACTCACAGCGTTGGTGCCGTAGGCCGTGCTGATGGCCACCCGCCGCTTACGGGCGCCGTCCCACAGCTGCCTGAAGGACTCGGCTCGGTTGATCTCAGCATACCACCACTGGATCTCCGGGGTGGGGTTTCCCACCACGTCACAGTACAGCTCAAAGGTGTCGCCTGTGAGCTTAGTCTCAGAAAGAGGTGATTTCACAAAGCCCGCTGGTGGTGGCGGAGGTTTTAGGGGGCAGCATGTCCAGAGATAAGCCCCCCAAAAAAGGAAAATGGGTGTCGGATGGAAAGGCAAGAAAATAACAGGGTAAATTAAATGGGAACCAGAAAAAAGGACAGAAACATTAACAAAAGATAATATGAAATAATCAAAAAGACACAAACAATGACAAAGAAATTCTTAAAATGAAACAAAATTTGAAAAGAAAATCTGCTTCATTTTTAATTAAGCCGACGCTAGTTTTCCCATAATTTATCAATTGTTTGGTCTATAAAATGCTTGCAGAGTCCAGGCTGACGTACTCGCATAGCTTTATTTTGGCTGACTAACAATCCAGAACCCAAAGATATTCTATTTATTATCATACAAGACTAAGAAAGCAGGCAAATATTACAAAATGAAAAGTTGGAAACTGAACATTTGGTGAATTTTTGCTTAAAGAAAAAAAAAAAAGACAATTTATCATTTATCAAAGTAGTTGCAGATTGCTCTACATGAAATCGCCAAACACACAAGAGAAAAATCAACATCAAAGGAAAGAGCACATCAACATCTTTGGTAAGAGAAAGAAAGAGAAAGGACCTCAGATCTGCCTAAGCCATCGTTGCTGCCATTACTAGGAGGCTTTAATTTAATTCTGCTGAGACGTCCTTGTAAGGCTGCTCTCACTTGGTTTTGCCCGATTAATGATATCATATAAATTTGTGCCTGGCTCGCACCGTGCTCACATCCAAAAGTCCTCAAAGTGACCTTGTTTTTTTTCCAGGACATCTGGTCTGTATAATGAAAACATTATTAGTAGCTTCAGAGACACCAGGCAAACTGTATTGTTCACTTGACTGGATTGAAATGTCTCCTTTTCTGAATGCAATAAAAGTGAAACAGTTGGTCATGGCAGAGAGGGAGGGAGGAGGGGCTGAAGTCATAAGCATAGTCTATAGGCACCGTGTAGAGCACATGAGATTGAGAAGAGATTTATAGAAGCTGCAGCTCCGGGTCTCTGGGGAGAGTGTGGGCGCATGGTGATAGACCCCACCATTTCCATAGAAGCACTCTACGGCAAAGAAAGTAGGCAAAGGAAGAGATAGTCAACCAGACCAGGCTGATCACCACAAGACAGACAATCATGTGGATTTTATTTTATTTTTTTGTCAAGCTGATGTAACCATGCTGTATCAGCACATTAACTGTAGGCACATACAGATTCCTACATACACTCAGTTGACAGTTTATTAGGCCCCCTAGCTAAAACGAATGATGTCCAATACAACCTGCAATAAATCCAAACCATCCAGAATCTTACAATGTTACAATGGTAATTTTAGAGTCTGCAGTTTGTGGTGCGGTTGGATTGTGTTGCAATATAATTACATGTTTCTGTTATTTAGCCTACCCCTCGTTGATTTGGTGGACAAAATAATAGAAAACACCTGTAATAATTCAGCACCACCACAAATTACATCCCCCCACAAAAATGACTAAACACTTCAACAAAGACTGATTATAACCTTATTGTTGTTGTTACTGTTGCATTAGACTGCACCGGTTTTAGCTAGGTGGATCTAATAAACTAGCAACCGAGTTTATGAAAGAACCAGCAAATAACACAACCGGGACTGAACGCTGAAACCAACACCTCAGCTCTTGACGTCGAATTGCAGAGAGACAGATTCTGCCACCTCGGATGGTCTAGATGTGTCAAAAGCGCTGAGCCAGCAGTGCTGTCTCTGCACGCCACTGTACTGTCTGAATGACGTCGCTCATGTCAAGTCGATGTTAGTTTAGTGTTGGCATGTGGGTATGCGTGTCTCATGCGAGGGATCTTTGAACTATAAAGGCTGCGTTTTGCTTTTTCTGTTGCGTTTCATGATCACTTGAGATCATCCCGATTAATCTAAAATTATCCGCAGATTCTTAAAATAATCTTTTTTTTTTTTTGATAGTCTCTAAAATGGCAGAAAATTGTGAGAAGTGCTCATCACAATTGCTCAAAGCCCAATGTGACACTTTAAAATAGCTTGTCTTGTCCCAGCAAACTTCTATTTCATTTTAGGAATGCAACTAACACAAATCTTTTATTATTTTATGTCTTTATTTTTTATCATTATCCAAATTTGTACACATCACATTTTCATTTATTCAATCTTATTGTCTCCAGTTTGTTTGCAAGTTTGAATGTCTGCTCTTGTTTGTTTTAGCTTGCTTGTTTTGTTTCTATATCCATGTTTTAGGTTGGATTGAATCTGTGTGCTTTTATTTGTTAGTTTTCTTGGTGAATATGTGTAAAGGTGTGTTATCTGTAGGCAGTTTTATGTTATAAATAAACTCTGAAACTGCCTTGTGTATGAAAATAATAATGAAAAATTCCCATCACAGTTTCCCAGAGCCCAAGGTGACATCTTCACAGCTGTTGTTTTGGCCGCCCAACAATCCAAAACTTAAAGAAATGTCCGTTTATGACGATATAAAAACAGACAAAAGGCAGTAAATTCTCACAATGGAGAAGCTGGAGGCAGAGAATTGTTGGAGTTTGAGCTTGATAATTGACGATTGATTGATTGATTGATTCATCAATTAGTCAACTAATCAATTATTTGACTACTTGTTTCAGCTCTAAATGTAACTTTATGGTGTAGTGTAGACATTTAGAGACACATACTGTATTTAGCAAGATAAAAGGCTCTATGTGAAAAGAATCATGTATAAGGATGTAGAGTATTTCTCTCCAGTCAGACAGTTGGATGTTTCGGTGAGGACCAAACAAAAATCTACCTTTCAACCACCTCCTGTCAGACCCTAGTGACTGTAAACTGAGAAGATGGTTAATATGGTACTTAATTCAGAAAGAATAAATAAAATCGTAACTTAATACCCATATCTTTCCAATTTTCATTATTACTGGAGACGACTTCAGTTTAAAATGTATGCTAATTTCTGGTTCATTATTCAAAGCGCAAATCTAACAGCTCAACCTGACAGGCCTTGAATAGTCACAAGTGTTTCCTTGCAGATTTTCTCTCTGTATCTTGCGATGAATCCATTTAAACCAGTGTAATAAGAAGTAATTCTGGCCAGTGTCCCAGTTAATGTACCAAACTGTTGCAACACATATTGAGTAACTAATTAAATGCTAAATGAATATTCTATCAGAACAGAAGTGAGTCCTGATGGAAATAGACAACTAGAGATTAAGAAAAGGAACAGAAAGCATATATTGCATAGATGTACATGCTGGTCAGTATAATTATAGTATGATTAGATATTTAGACATTCAATAATCAAATCAGTTTCAGGGAGCTGATCTGCTAACACTGACAAAAATGACTGAACTGAAATGATTAGTCGATTACTTTTCAAGCAAACAATGCTAAATATTCCCCAGTTTGAGTTTAATCAGCAAATTGAGAAAATAATCATTGGATTAATCAATAATGGAAATCAATATTTGTAGATTTATGATGCGTTATGATGAGCACTATGTTGATTAGTTTTGCAATTGCAATACACTTATCTTTCACATACTCCATTGGCAGTACATCTTAATACCTTCATTATTTGTATACTTCCTAAATAGCTGACAAATCATGGTAAATTGTACTAATCAGGGTCAAATCTGGAACTGAAGTCACAATAGATTTTCATGTCGGGTGAATAATTTGTTGTAATTACTGAAGCAGCAAAATCCTCTGTTTTCATTGATCAGTTTATTCATCTATACTGTCTGGCAGCTTTTGTTGCTTCCGCATTTGAAATGACCAAAAAAAGAAAAATGGTTTGAGTGATTCTATTAAAAAACAGCCTCGTTGGTAAAAGCCAATCTACTTGAGATGAAACACACATCCTTAGGGAACCTTACCAGGAATAGCATCACATGTGAACAGCCATTAGCAGATACAAATGTGCTCCTGTGATGTGCTGCCGTGTGCGTTAATAGCTTGCATTAACAGGCTCAGCTGGACAAAGAATTAAGGAAATTTAAACACTAATGGTATAATATATGCAATATACAACAATATTTGGTATGTACAGTATGAACGATCTAGCCTCTCTGGGCTCCAAAAAACAAGGGACGAAGATAAGAAAATAGCACAATTACTAGCAATCTGTGAGATAAAAAGCCATTACATCTAACCAGCATTGTGAGCTTTATCTGCTGGAGTGCTGATTGAAGAAGAGATGTTACGAGTGGGTGTTCAGTATAGGAGATGTGTAATGAATTCCTACACATTGGGGCAACTCCAGGCAAGGCCACGGCTGAATACATTCTCACACAACGCACGCAAAGGGATACACTGCCCGCTTACAACATACACCTAGCTGAGACGGGTTCACTCGACCCTAAACTGTACGGCGGGGATGAGATTTGTGAGCAGAGGGTCACTTGGGCAAGTGGAACCGCGCTGAGGAATCAATGCCATTCTGCAGTGCAGCACATCTCAGCAAAGAGCTAACAGATCCCCTGTTGCAAGAGGACATTAAAAGCCACGGTTCCCAGTGCAGCATCTCTGCTCTAAAAATAGAAGCATGCAGCAAAATGGACTGATGCTATTTACAGAACAGCACTTCTAAGGGTCCCACGTCTAATTACATCCATGTTACACTCTGTTGCAAGGAGCCGGACTGATGCAGAGAATCGCCTCATCCAGTAGGAGCTGCCAGATACTAAACGCTGAATGCAAATCCTGACATACCTGAGCAGACTAAAGCGTGACAGCATGTGGATTGATTGTATGTGTGTGTGTGTGTGTGTACACAGTATGTGTGTGTGCTCATCTCTAAAGGAAAGGAGAACAGATACTGGACTTCAGTGTGGCATCATTTCCCTATCCACCATATTTCCAATTCCTCGACCTACGAGCAGAACTTAGTCGTTCTTGCTGGCTGAACCCCTCATGTTTCGACTTTGTATTCAGCTCCTCACTTCAAAGGACATTTTAGGGACATTGCACAGGCCTCCGTGTGGCCCACTTTAGCCCAACGAATACAGATTGTTGCCCATTAATGATTTATTGACCCTTCGTTTCAGCCAAAGGAAAAAAAAACACCGCTTCATTCGATGGATATCGGTTTCTCTCAGTGGATTTCAGAGGACTTATCTGATGACACTTGGCCGCAGGAGAGATTTTCACGATGGACAGCGTTCTTAAAAAACAGAGACGTCTTGTAATGATTCATTAAAAATGCCCCAATGGAGAAATGCAAGCGACGTCCCTTCCTAAAACCCGCATTTTCGCCATAATGTGAGATTACAGTGTGATAGTTTCTGTTATGAGAGCTCATTTCCTACCGTTCTGGGACGAGACTGTCTGCAGCATTAGGGCTCCAAATATCGCCACCGAGAAGGACATGACTGCAGCTCTTCGTTTGCCGGGTATCATCTTCGGAGACGGGAGATGGAAAATGCCGGTAGGCGAGCGCTAAGGTGACCTGAGCGGGATATGATGATGCGGGGTGGAGGCTCGCAACTCCAGGCACTCCGTCCAACCGTGTCACGCACAGGGGGAAGTGTCGCTAGGTAGACTAGCGGGCGCCTTCAGCACTAGCCAACTGCTTGCTACCTGTGCAGATCTCTGCTGTCAGCCCGGTGCATGCAGCAAGGGAACCACCTTTTTTTAAACCCCCCGTTTAATCTTAAATCCCGCGAGATCTTGGAGGAGGAGCGCAGAGGCAAACGGCACATCACGCCACAACGTCCCGTCATAAAGTGGAGCAGAAATCAATTACATGGAAACAATAGACAAGATGGATGCCATTATATTCTTGGCCAGGTTGTTACCATAGACATTTAACGATGGAAACCACTTGATAAAATTGTTTGTAGCCAGATTAACCCTATAACCCTATAAGCTAGTTTCGCTAGCGTTATTGTGCAATGACCGTTGCTATGGTTACCTGCAGTGAAGCAATAGCGCAATGATTTAGAACGGTGGTTAAACTTTTGACCGGAACCGTTTTTAACGGACATCTGCCAACCAATCAGGAACGAGTATTTCTCAGGCGTCGATTCAGAATTGTCCAATTGTAGCTTAAAGGTGTGAAGTGCTTAACAAACCTCTACTAGGCTTTAAATTGTGTCCTTGGTCGAGCATTTTTTCAGGCTGACTAAGCCCTGACCTCGTGCACCTGGTGCTTTAAGTAGACTTTTAATCCTATTTCTCTTTTAACTAATATAGGGTAATGGAAGCCTCACACCTACAACACAGTGTAACCTGGTAAAGTGGCCTAAACTAACAAGCCAGATCGCATAGGCTACACATCCTGCTTTTCTCTGATTGTCTATACTTATACTCAGGGGTGGAAGAAATCTTTTATTTAGGCTAAGTAAAGTAAAGTAAAGTAAAAGTCCTAATTGTATATAATTGTAAGTATTAGCATTACCATGTACTTAAAGTCACATTTAAGAGTATTATTATCTGTACTTCTGTGAAAGCATCACTTTAATGTTGCAGCTGGTAAAGATGGAACTCTTTTTTTAAATACATTATCATTTATTAGGTTATTTTTGTTTTGTATTAATTATCAAAATCTACAACTAGTAAGTAATGTTATCAAATAAATGTAGTGGAGTAAATACTACAATATTAACATCTGAAATGTTTTGCGTATGAGTCAATCTTATTTCAGCTGAAAGGACAGAGATCATACACCAAGATGTATATCAGGAGTCTGACTCCACAGGGTAGATACAGTCACATATTTATAATTGCACAGGAAATAAAGAAAGCAAGGGAGGGATATTAGAATCAACACTTGCCCACATGATCTCTGTCGCTAGCTACGATGTCTTATCACAGGGCAGACTGTTCTCCTCCACTCCTCGTTACAAACAAGTTGTCCTTCAGTAATCAAACCCAAACTGGATACCAACATACTTTTCATCAGTGACTCATTACAGAAATAATCAAAGTACAAAAAGTGCAAAAAGAATAAATGGAAAACAGGTTAGTACTTAAAAATCTGTTAATAGGAAATAAGACATGTTGTGCTTACACAGGGTATGAAGTGCAAAAAAGGAAGAGCATCCAAAGAGAGCATTACTCGCCATATCGCTGATAAAGCTTAAAATAGCATTTAATTGGCATTATCACATAGTACAACCGGGCGAAACAGGCCCCTGGCTCTTTGCTTTAATCTTTTCTACAAATTAGAAAATTAACTTTTCAAAGTTAATAACTGAGTCATAACTTTAGAAATCCTTCCAGTCAGACTATGATTATATTCTGTATAGTAATCAATAACATGCTATTGTCATTGGAAAGGCCTCCTACCAAGAACTATACCCCCCCCCCTAATCCCACCCCTAGTTGTTTCTATGTTTCAGCTGCAAAATAGGATAATTTATAACATTTGCCACTTAACCCAGTCAAAGTTTTAGAATCTTTACCTTTTTACTCATGTAACCTCATTTTTGTACTCATTTGCTCATGTGATTTCAATGTTTATTTACTCTTTCAATGTTTAATTACTTCATAGATTCCAGTGTTCAACTTGTTTGACCATAATATATTATTTTATTGACATTGAGATGATGTAAATAAGTAGATTTAACAACTTGATGAGAACAGCAAAAGCATCTTAGTTGATGGTAACCAAAGGAAACACCCGCGGTAGAAACAGGCGCGCAACCATCAAAACTTAAGAACGAAAGAGAGAGTCAATGAAAGAGTTTCACTTCCACAGAGCGGTCTTGAAGAAGAGGGCTTTTCTCTTCTATTCTCAGGGTTAATCTTAAGGTTGGTAATACTTTATGTACTGATTAAATGTATGTCAATCTTGAAAGTGATGTGATTTCTTTATGTAAAAACTTGTATTCTCAGTATAAATTATTAAATAGGTGAACCATGTGAACAAAGGAAAATCAGGTCTGTAATCACTGAATTTAGACACACTGAATGTGGTCAGCATTGGTACTGAGTGTTTTGTTGGTAATTTCATGTATAGATGAATTGTAGGTTGTTCATGGCGTTGGAATTGCTGATGGTGTGCTCCCTTGTGGGAATTTAGTATTGTTCTGTGGTTGTTTGTGTCAGGGTGGTTGTATTTCTTACATTTATTTTGTTTTCTATCCTAGTGTTTCTGTTTTTAATGGAGTTTATTGGGTCTGTGTTTTATACAAAGTGTAAGGTTTAATCTATTTTAACTTATCTTTTAGTTCTGTAACTAGCGCATCTTTAGTGCCCTCCATCCAGGATCTACAAATGAAAATTAACTTTCAGCTGTATCTGGTACAATATATGTATTGTGCATTGTCCCTGATAAAATAAATTAAGAAATTAAACCAGACAAAACCCAACACAAAACACATTAAGGGATCTAAATTCATATAATATCACAAACATTGATGTTTTCTCTCCCTTAACGTCTGCACCTTTATCTTTGTAGAAATCATTATGGGATCGACTCAGCTGGTCGCAAGACTTAAGGATGAATTTCGACACAGCCCTGTTGTGTCAAATGTGTGTTTTGCCTTCGCCATGTCTCTTGTGGAGAAGATAGTGGAGGTGGAGTTTGCTTGCCCTTGCAAACCTCATTATAACGCCCCGTTTGCAGCTGCATTTTTTGTCATTCCTGCCATAATAGTTTTTCTGATGATGATTATTATCCATGAATGCAAGTCTCAAAATAATTCTTCAAAATGTCTGTACAGCTTCCTCCCTCCCCTGATATGGCAAGTTCTCATTTTACTTGATGGACAATACCTTGTCTGTGCAATGACAACCTGGTCAGGCACATTTGTCTCTGTTGACAATAATTATCTGAAGTGGTGTACACCAACCAACACAACAAGATCGGAAGAACTCTTGGCTCATTCACAGTCAGTGTTTACTTTGTCTCAGGTGAGAAAAACATCTTTTGTTTTAGCACAATGTCACAAATGGATTTTTAGTATAAGAGCATCAGCTTCACTGTCATGCAACCCATCGTATTGATGAGCATCTTGGTTCTGTGTCTCACTTAATTATCTACCATTTGTCCTCTCTTTAGGGAATAGGATTTGGTCTGCTCATACTTTTTACCATTGGTCTCCTTGCATATGGAATAAAGAAGTGCCAAAAAACCCATTAACTTTAACAAGCTACAAGATCCAGAAGGAACACAAAAGATTAAAGAATGGAGGATGCTGAAAAATGGATGAATATTAAATATGTCTTATTATGCATAGAGAGACAGGAAGAGCATCTTCAAAACCACACATAATCAGAAAAAACATTAACATATATCTGTTAATCCTTCAATCTTTAGTTGTTTTTCACTCAGATTTGGTACTGCTGGCGACTTCTTTTTCCCCTGCCAGTATATATTATCCTCTGATCTAACCAACTGATCTGTAAAATGAAAATGTTTACATTTTGCAGTCACAAAGAACTGTATGTTCTGATGCATATATTGAATGCTCACTGTGAATATGGTGATGTGACTGAGGAGAAAGCAATTGTGTCTTTTGCAACACATCCTGTCTTTTACCACATCCTGCACAACACAATGGTACACGATACTGAATTATGTATGAGATCAGATATATAATGAAGAAAACTACAATAACAAAATTACAATAATTGAGCAAAATAATACATTAGGCTAAAAGTGGTTATTATGTTTTCCATAATACTAGTAATACAAAAACTAGAATTGCTATGTAAACTTATGTATTGTAACCATGTTTAAAATAATTTTCATTTTCCTAAATTGATTAGCCCACCTGATTTCTGGTCGTATAGAAGACTCAAAATCAAATAGCACAATTACAATAGCAAACAATTACGGGCTAACAATTACCCACTGACTGATGGGATCCCTTCAGTACTAGGATCAGCACCTTGGACAGTGATCATTGTGGTCCAGAATGTTTTACATTATCCACCTATGAAGCAGGAGGCCACTAGAGACTACTGAGCTACTGAAAGTCTTCAACCTTTCACTTAAATTAAGTCAGGGGGATGTCAGGGGGATGTCAGGGGATGATCAAAGTCAGTAGGATTCATCCTCAAGGGACCATGAATGTCTGTACAATACTTCATGGCAATCTATCCAGTACTTGCTGAGATACATCAGTGGTAGAATTAACAAGCAACAGGCCAATGTTGCCATCCCTGGAGCCATGCTGTTGAAAACAATCAAACAATCTTGTGCTGACTACCAGATTAATTTCACTTTCACACAAAATAATAATTGTTTGGTATTGTATAGGTGATGCTTATTGGAGGTCTTTGATTGTCTATTACATAATTCCAAGCAAAATGTGTCAAGCTAAAATAGAACATTTAAAATGTGGTGCATTTACCATTATGTAACACTTTGGTCTTTGTGTATGGAAGATGTAAAATGTTGAAAGAAAGTGAAATAATAATATGTTACAAGTATTACCTTTTTGAAGTATGTATTTTCTGTATCATAATTAAATTTAAAAAAACACATGTTAAATGACAATTATTCAGCCTTTTGTCTTTAATATCTAAAGGAATTGTTTCTAATTAATACATTATTTTTATGTTTACATGAATATCCACATCCATAAGTCATATATTACAATAATACAACACAAACATTCCTAATTTATGATCCGTTAAGAAAATTCAGGCCTTTTTTGTATTAGTAATACCATGTATTACTGTGAATCTGTCACTTAAGAATAAAAAATGTTCACTCCCTCCTTGTTTTCATCTACAGTAAGCTTAATTTACTCAAATAAAGTAAAATAATGCTTTAGAACAGTATTCTGACCTTTATGGTAGATACACTGAAACAGTGCAAAGCCAGCAGACAGTGACAGTTAACTGACAGACTTTCTATGTGAATATATTTCATAATAAAATACTTGCAGTTACTGATTGAGTGATCCCATTTTGTAAATCCCAACAAATATGAAATTAAAAAGAGGTAGAAAAAAGGCTGCACTCAGTAAAGTAAATATACTTTAAATCACTGCCAAACACAATTGTATGCACTTGTGTTAGGTTGGATATTGCACTTGAATATTTGTTACCAAACACATTCACTCTTCATTCTTTAGACTTTTCAGAAATAAAATACTGTTTGTAGGGTTATTAGCTTTAATAAAAAAATGTCATTCAGTATTTTTCTTTATGCTGTCAACTTTAGCAACATCACACAGATAGATCGTTGTTGGGTTAATGTCTGATAATGCTTGGATTTCACACCAGAAAAAAATGTAAAACAATTTAATTTTTCATGTCATTCATGTTTAACTTTTTTCCCAGCAAAAATAATTCTCCATAATAACCTTACAATTAAAATGCAGGTAAAGGTTATAAGCAACACAACTGTCAAAAAGGCAGCGATGACATCCACAGAGTTGTAGACAAACCAGGACATTTTATTAGACTGTGTTTGCAGATGAGGGGCTCCTTTATGTCTTATTACATATTCAATCCAAAACACTGCCTGGTCCAGGGGTTTCATGGGCTGATCTCTGTGCAGCCTTGAGAGCATTTGAATGTTTTCCCTGTAAGAGGAATTGTAAAGAGCTGACATCAGAGCATCTGCAAATATCTGTCTATCAAGTACAGCAATATCCACAATCACAGCTCCTCCCTTTCCTCTGATTCTGGAGAGGTTATCATGCTGATCAAAGAATAAGGGAAGTCCAACTACAGGAACTCCATGGTAAATTGCTTCCTGGACCCCATTTGTGCCTCCGTGGGTCACAAACACTCTAGTTTTGGGATGTCCTAAGAGGTCTTTCTGTGGCAGCCAGTTGACCATTAATGTGTTGTTGCCCAGATTGGCAGGTCTTTGTCCCATATACCTCCATACAACCTTCTGTGGCAGCTGGGCAAAGGCGGCAGCAATCTCCTCAGCAATATTTTGAGGAAGCTTCCCGACTAAAGTTCCTAAGGTCATCATAATGACCCCATGATCTCCAGAACTCTGGACGAACTCCTCTAGGTTTGCAGGGAGAGGCTTTGGGGGCTTGCACTGAAATCCACCCATGTAGATTATATTTGGCATTGTTGGACGTGGAAATTCAAAGACAAAATCATTCCTCATAAGCCATATATCAGCATCCAGGAAAAACGTTGAGTAATCCACACCAGGACCAAAGTACTTCTTAACTATTGGTTTGTAATGAGGTTCTGTGATGTATGACTGTATGTACATGCCAAGGATATAACTCACAACATTCTTTACCCTTTGAAGGAAGTTCATCTTATCTGTCAACTCTGTTGCAGTAAAAGGAATGTAAGACAGAGGTGAGGGGGCAATAAGGAAGTGAGCTTCACCTTGAATGGTCCATCTGACATTGAAAACAAGAGGAACTTGGAGCCAACGCGCCAGCATAGCTCCTCCACCAAACCCAGGGTCAGTCAAAACCACGTCATATTTGGCTTCATGGAAAGACTGCATCAGGTTTTTATCTTCAAACATCTGAATGACCATTTCACCCATTCCCTTATGGAACTGAGAGAACTGATACACAACCACCTGCTGCATCTGAATATGAGTCCAGAGGCGAGACCAAAATGATGTGTGCTTACCCTTAAGCCGGATCTCCAGCTGTTGAGACAAAAAGGTTTCAAAGTTTTCCTCAAATCCATTAGGGCTGGGAAGTGTGACAGAAGTGTAGAGAGGAGACTTTTCACTGATGTACCAGCTATCAGATGCCCGAACCACAGTGACCTCATGGCCTTTGGCATGCAGTTCTTCTATGAGTACTTTCATGTTTACCCAATGACTTCCATCCAATGGGAACACCAGGATTTTGCCCCCAGATGCACTGGATAGTTGAATCAACAGTAGAGCAAAGGTGATCAGAGATGAATGAGGTACCTTCATGATGACGTCCCGCAGAGACCTAAAAAATACACAAAAACAAGTCAATAAGAGAGTACTGCCTGTCTGTTTTGCACATGTTTATTTTCATTATGACATCATGTCACGTTTTCACTTTATACTTCTACTCCACTAAATTTCAAATGGAAATATTGCAATTTTCACTCCACTATTATTATTTAATTTTTAAAAATATTTTTATTAAAATATTATTTATATTATTATACAGAGATAGTTGCTATTTCATTTACATAAGAAATACATATGATACGCTTGTAAAATAAAATACATTGTTAAAGATTAAACCTGTGGTTGGTGTGTGTTGTAGAAAAAAGTCAAGAGTTTGGGCCAGATATGAGTCTGGACCTCTTTTCCAACACTTAGTCTTCTGCTTCTTTCAAAGATATAAACCCGAGATAGCCCCGAAGCTGAACTAAACACAAAATGCATGTACAGGACATTTTATAATACAAATAACCCAACCCATTCTAGGTGTAGATCTGTGATGGATTTACCTTTTTCCTATATATTATCCAATCGTCGTCCTGTAGATACTGATGACATAATCTCTTAACTGGGATGGCCCGGCCCCCTACTCAGGCTGGTTCTGACCTGCGTTTCACATGTGCAGGGCTGTAACTCTTCTTAATGAGCACCATGGCTGGAACACACCACCACTGTCGTTTTTAATGAGCGGTATGGTGTCCTAACTGTTGGGGCAAAATCTGCACCACCACAAATCCACCTGACATCAGCTGGACACACCAACCATCCCCTCATACTAAGCACACACTTCCTTCTCAGTAGATTATCTAACGGGGCCTGTTGCACGTACACACACTTACACTTAAAATGGATACAGATTAAATATATGTTGAATATATATATGTAAATACAATGATTATATATATATATATATATATATACACATATTTTCTTCTTTTCTTTCCTGCCTGATTAATTATCTCACAACCCCTCAGATTTATCTTTTCAGTCTGTGGGGGGTCCTGACCCCTAGTTTGGGAACCACTAGACTAAACCCAACCTAACTGTATTTAAAGTAGTTAAATAGTAAAGTACATTGAAACATCAGTATTAACAGTATTACATTTTTTTAATAATATATCAGTCAGAGTAGACATTTTACTACAGACAAAATGCTTTTACCTTCGATAATTTAAGTACAATCAGCTGATAATACTTTTGAATGAAGGACTTTTACTTGTAATCGAGTATATTTACATCATTTTATAGGTACTTTTACATAAGTAAAGGATCGGAATACGTCTTTCACAAATGTTGACATTACATTGGACTGTTTATCTTACGAATCAGTGATCCAAATGACAACAAAAGAGACGCCCAAAAACCAAAATTTAAAACAGATTTTATTATTATTTATTATTATTTTCTATCACTCCCAACTAATTGACTTGGTGTTCAATACGGGAAACATTCTTCACAACAACTAATTAAATAATATTTTAAAACATAAGATGATTGCAAGAACGGTTAACAAACATTACCTCCTGTTAAACATTACGAGTAAGAAAACTGTAATATTTTTATACCATGTTTCAACAAAACACACATTCCATAATAATTTTCACTTTACACATGCTCATAAAACAGAGCTTTTTAGTAACACTTACCCAGATCCACTGGAAAGATAATCCAACTTCAGTGTCAGCTCAACTACAGTATTAGAAATTTAATACGATGGCAGGTTTTGTACACAGTTGAAAGAAAGAGTGGCGAAAGAGTCTGTCTTTCAAAGTTATCACTAGTTGGTATGTAGTTACATGTATGTACATCTCTGTTTTATAAGCAGGTGGGTACTGCTGCAGATAAGCGCACTATTGTGAAACATTTACTGCTCCAGGTACTTCTGCAACTAAAGGTCATGTTTAGTTGTAAACAGAACATACTGTATTTCCCTGTTGTGCCATCTAGTGTCAAGTCTGTGTATTTAACGTTAAAATGCTCATGATTGACTGAAATGAAACCATCCATTTCACAGCTGCTGCAGTGATGTCCTAAACTAATACTATACTTTCCAAAAAGCACAGAGTGACAAAAAATGTGAAATGATAAAATACACTGCAAATGACATTATTCTATTTAGAAAGCCTCACATACATGACCTGCCAAATACTCATTACATAAATATGGGAGAGAGCTATAAAGGTTAATTATTGTTCACGGCAAACTCAATACATTTACCATGTAGCTGCTTTACACATGACACTTTTCCTGAACTTTTTGGCTTGTAACCCCTTAAACAAAGTTACTTTCTACCCCTTATCACAACTGCATACATCTACAGGTGATGGCCAGGTCGAAGAAAGATTTTTTTTCCTCAGAATCCCCAGAATGTTTGTATGTGTATTTGAATACTCTTAGAAGTACAATACTACAGTAATTAAAATGGAAAAAGCTAGGATGGAAAAGGGATAGAAAGTGATAAAACTAAAACATAATTTGTCCTGCTAATCAATTCACATCCCCTCAGATTTATCTTGGGACTTTGTTGGGGGGTCCTGAACATCAGATTGAAAACACCACTGCTCCAACCTAGTATACATACATGATGTAAACGAACAGAACTATCAGTAACTTATGGTGATGTAATATGCACACGTGTAGTTTTCTACACATATTTTCTTACATTGTAAGAGGAGGACACAATTAGGTCAATACATTTTTTTTCCATTGTGGATTTTGATGTTAACATACCAACAATGCAGGAATTCAGGTCACAAAGCATCATTACTACCAACAATCCAACACAATAAATACCTATACCATTTCCAATAAAATCACTCCAAGTCAAACAACCTTTGTCATACATCTATGGACAGGGAGTATTTATAAAATTAACTTTGAGTAATAAGCTTTGATTGATTTGAATATTGTAGATTCTATATAAGTTTTTGAGGCATATGGGCATTCTGCAAAAAAATATATCTACGGCACAGCCTCAAAAATCTAAACTTGTTAGGTTTTTCAAAGGCATTACAGGTTTATGCTGGACTGCAATATTGTATAGATAGAGCTTTAATCCTTACAAATGGAACAACTTGCCAGGCAATCAAACAACTAAATAATGTCTTTGATTAAGCCTGTTGGGGGGCTCTGTGGCAAATATTTGCTGTTGGGCCCCTGTTGCCCGCATATCAAAGCACACTGCACCCAGAAACAAATAAGTATGCCTATACTGTACTACCGCAAGGTTTTCTTGTATGTCAGTTAGTTTGTGGTGATTTGTTGATACACACTTTAGCCATAAAAGCCCTGTGACCATATTGTAAACTCAAAGTTTAAAAGGCTTATAAACTGGAGTTTGACATAAGATCACATGGTTATGTATTAACACAGGACCCAGTTGATATTGTACTGTTATGGGGAAATTTCCAAACTATTTTTTATAAAAATTTGAATTAATAGAATAATCAGCCAACACACAGTGAACCAGGGGCTTTTGGGTGCCCATGGAGGTCTGTGGATTGGTAATTTTTCTAACAACGTTCTCAAGGTTTTGTTTTCTTGTATATCATTTATTGTATATTTATTATATAGACTACATATATACGTTATTTAGAATGTCTTCATCCTGGGTGTGCAGTATGGTGGGTGTAAGCTTGTGAGCACTACTATGAAATTAGTAGGCTACCAAATAAAATGATGTCATAATAAAAATGATAACAAAGGAATATATCAAAAATAGAATAACATTCAAACAAATATAATTAAGCACATTTAAATGAAGGTGAAGTTGTGTGGTGTCATAGCTGTCAAATACTCCTGACACTTTACATCAAGAACCTCACCCTCCAGCTCTTTGTTGTTGTTCTCACGCTAACATGCGAGATCCGTAGACCCGACTCAACTGCGCGGTCACATCCCGCCCCGACTTCCCCTCTACCAGCGGCCTGGTGGTTTGAGATGAGTAGAAGATGTCGGTTTCGGGGCTGAAGGCCGAATTGAAGTTTTTGGAGTCAATTTTTGACCCAAACCACGAACGATTCAGAATATTAGACTGGAAACCCGATGAACTCAGTTGCCAGTTCAACGTAACAGGAGAGAAGCTGCTTATCATTCACTGCAACATCACGGTGAGTCCAGGCCAGCTCTGCGCACAAGCTAACGCAGCCACTGACTATCAACTGAAACCAAACCATTCCGCGGAAGCTTTCGTGTTTTACAAATTAACTACGAATAAAGTGTTCGCTTTTATGTTCATGTTGTGTTTAGCCATCACTATTTAAGTAACCCCTTTCATGAATTAAAACAGCATAGCGGCAGTGTAAAATTCACTTTGAAAAAGTATATAAGCAAACGTCGATTAGTAACGACGCTGCGGTAGCCTTTGCTAGCATGTTAACTGAAAGTAACGTTGACGCTAGCTTGTCTTGTTAGCCAAAATAACTGCGTTACTGTTTGCAGTACTACGGTTGCTAACTTTCCGACTACTGAACATACGTATCTAGTTTAATCTGAACGTTATTTATCTTAGGCATATGGGATCTTTCGCAACACCACGCCTGTTTTTAACTATATTTCAAAGAATACGTATAGGCATAGCGCTGAATGTGCCTTTGAGATCTAAAACGTTAAATAGAGGCGGTTTATTGGAATGTTGTTCCTCTGTTTTCTGCCATTTCAGTAAATAGACCGATCCCTCTGACGAACTTACTGGCATGTATTAAAGCCGTGACGTTATGGGTCCCTCTATCAGGATACCAAAATATATAGATATGAAGGAGTCTGAACTGTATTTAACGTTAACATTTTTTTCTACCAACTTTAATATGAGTTAAGCTCTCTCTCTATTTTTTTCTTTTAAACGTAGTAGTCAGATGGGCCTGCCATTTTTATGCTTTTGAACATTATGCTAACATTATGTTAGCCATCACAAAGTGAAGGTGATGTCACTAACAACTAATGCTCACTCTCTCATGACACTTCATGTCATGGCTCAGGTGGCACAGACCATCCTACCATCCTGACCACATCCTCCTCTCTAAGCAAAAACATCTGCACACACAGTTCCACTTATGCTCGTTTTTGGGGACACAGCTTAGGCTTGTTCAAATGTTTTGATAGCCAAGTCATGTCGATTCTCAGGCTGAGTAAGTCTGCATCAATCTCAAAGAAACCAAGAGTACATCCAGCATCACAATCTTCCCACTAGCAAATGAGAAGTGAATGAGTAAAAGGGGGTTTCACCACTTAGTTCAGTCAGTCCTGGCCCTGGTTGCAGGGAACATGATCCAATGTGAGTGTCTTCATAGACCAGATCCCAGAAAGGTATGGGGATAGTTGAACTGTTAAATAGCAGCTGTTTGTCTGAATGCAAATGTCAGTGGCTTTATGCCTTGTTTATGCAATCATTCACACATTTCTGCAGGTATCGGGTAACAACAGTCTGCACACAACATCTTTTTAATGTCTTGTTCATATCTGCATTGTTTTCAGCTTGTCAAAGGTTTTCACTTAAACATACAAGTTACTTAATAACAAAGCCAAACACAGATGCCTCATGTCAGCCAAGCTCTGTCATTCCAGGTAATTAAACTTCCATACAACATGAGGAGACAATGAAACACACCCAGAGGCATGACCTAACCCATCTATCTTTATAACTAAACATCATTATTGCTGTAAATATATGTTCTGTATTTTCCTTACTGAATATTGGACAAGAGATCCTTATCACTGAAAATGAATACCAATACGTTACATACCATACAACAACGCTTGCTTACTAGAAAACACAACTATACCATAATCTCCTGGGATGAAGAACTAGCTCTCTATAATCAGAATGGTCTCTCGCATCTTCAGTCCACACATTTTAACAACTGTATTACGCTCTATTTGAAGGTCCAGCACAGCTACTGGTCGACCAGTGCTGTAGATACTCTTGCTCTACAACTGGCAGTAGACTAACATGTTGATCAGTGGGTGGCTGTGTGGGCTGAGACATTTATCTCATTGGAATAACATTTTTACATTTTATATAAATTTGAATTCCCCGGGCAACATTTTGGATCATTAATACCATACCTGTAAAGTGTTTAATATACAATCTGTAGACTATAAAGCCATTGACATACAAGCATGACTGGCCATGTCCTGCCTCTGCTACAGGAATCCTACCCCTCAACACCCCCAATATGGTTTGTTGACTCGGAGGATCCTAATCTGGCTGAAGTGTTGGAGCGCTTGGAGGATGTGAGAAAAGGAAGCACATTGGTAAGTTGGCTGATCCAGCTTCACAGAGACTTGTTCAAAATGGTAATGTCATATACATTCAGTGCAATGTAAGAGTGAAAGAAACTTTGTAGAATCGTTTAACAGCAGTTTGATTTTCATCATTGATGTTGTATCTTGTTGATTTCACCCGCAGCTTCTCCAGCAGTTGAAGCGCCTCATTTGTGATCTCTGCCGGCTTTACAATCTTCCACAACATCCAGATGTAGAGATGCTCGACCAGCCTCTACCTGCTGGCCCCATTACCCATGAGCGAAAGGTGCGTGCCCAAAACAAGAGTAAAATTCAGCGTGTTTTTGTTGCATTTGAAAACTCTGCGTTTATCAGCTTACAATGTTTCACCACACTACAGCATGGGCCAGATGAGGTAACATCTGAGGAAGAAGAGGAGGAAGAAATGGGAGAGGTACTTGATGTGTATTCTTGACAGTTTAGTGGATCCATATAATGTATAGCTCTTTGCTCCAATTTGTTTTACATCCTGTTTCTAAACATAATTGATACACTGGCAGCAGGACATTGACCTGGACCAAGACCTCGACCATTATGACATGAAAGAAGAGGAGCCAGTGGATGGAAAAAAGTCAGAAGATGATGGGATAGAAAAAGAAAATCTGGCCATCTTGGAGAAGATTCGTAAAAATCAGAGACAGGATCACCTGAATGTAAGTGCTCGTTCAGTTCATGTTTTTCTTTATTGAGATTTGTTGACTGTAATGGAGCGGAGAAGTGTAGCTGCTTTTCCCTGTAAATTATCTTTTGATTGTTAACCATGTTTTATTGAGTGTGAATCCAGTATCAAATCCACTTATTGAATCCAATCCTTTCAAATACTTATTTAATATACTATTAAATTGAATTCAATTTCACAAACCAAATCTCAGAGTCAATTTAGATCTGTAATCACATTTTCTTTGCTGAGGAGGCTGAAACGCTGTACTTATTAGTGGCAGTCCAAATAATGTTCACAGCCTGTAACTACAACGTGACAATGCGAGGAGCAGCATTAGATAGGAAACTCCTGCTTCATGGATCAAATGTTTTCTATGTTGCTCTTTACTGATAAAATCACGAGGACAGATAAAAGATTCGTTAGTGTTGAAGTTTAGCGAGTCTGGATATTTTGCCAGCTAGGAACTATTTGACAAAATTGAACTTCTTATAGGAACCCAACCTTACTCCTGGATAGCTGCACAGCACTATAGGATTTTACTATTGTCACTTGACAGAAGATCTTCTGACAAATACAATTTTTTCAGTCAGTTTGGCCACGTTCAGACTAACAACAGCACTGCGTCCAAAACGCCGACTCATCGTTCTTTTCACTGCTGACACTGTGGCTGCTGCTGCAGAGGGCTCCAGTAAAAAAAATAAAAAATAAATGCTGGGCTGTTCAGCAAAAAGTTAGTTGGAAATCAGAGTTCTAAACTGTGAAAAACAAAATACGTTAGTTGGGTAAGTAATCCAAACTTAATGCAAAACAGAACAGATTCATAAAGGTCAACATCTTAAAACATCTGGTATCATCATTGCACGGGCAAGCTTCATGATGAAGGTTTCTCTTAGGGACTTAAAGTGGTAGTAATTAAGTTTAGTTTCCAAAATTATTTTCACTCAAGGAGAGTTCTTATTTGTCCAGGTATCCTGTCATCTGAATGATTCACCTTTTGTGATTTATGTTGCAGGGTGCTGTGTCTGGCTCTGTGCAAGCCTCAGACCGCCTAATGAAGGAACTCAGGGAGATCTACAGATCACAGAGTTACAAGACGGGTGACTACAATGACACATTTTCCTACAGTTTTATGGTTTTAACATCTGATCAGCAGACTGAAGAAAAGCTCTGTGTTTGTGTCACTTCACAGGTATTTATTCAGTCGAACTAGTCGGTGACAGCCTTTATGAATGGCATGTCAAGTTACGGACGTAAGTTCTCACATTTTTGTTGCTTTTAAAAATGTTCCATCTTTGCCAAACTTGTGTGATATTGTGTTTTCTTGTAAGATTTGACGTGTTGTTCTTTATCACAGGGTAGACCCAGATAGTCCATTACATAGTGACTTGCAGGTCTTAAAAGAAAAGGAAGGGGTGGACTACATTCTTCTCAATTTCTCTTATAAAGTGAGTCCTGTGAGAATATTTGTTAGTTGGGTTTTTGTGGGAAAGAGTTTTCTTGACACTCAAGTTTTTTTTTTCCTTCATATAACAGGATAATTTTCCTTTTGACCCACCTTTTGTACGGGTTGTCTCACCTGTGCTCTCCGGAGGGTGAGTGTGTAGTGATCTCCCCATGCCCACTTCGCGTACAAAAAGAAAGTATTCATTCACTGGGACTTGGTCCACATTTGTTGTGCACACAGTTCTGAGATGGATGGTCGGGAGAGATTTACTCACAATACTAATTAATCCAATCGTGCATGGAAATTTAAAAACACAACTGAAGTACGAACTCCAAATGTTTCACACGATATTTTGTGCTGTTGCAGATGTGGCGATACTGTGCTTTGCTTGCTTACAAAGCTGATGTCAGATGCTTTGATGAATCACTTTGTGCTTTTAGGTGCAGGGTGGATTGTATTTTATGCGGTGTTACTACTGCTGTAGTACACGCTATGTGGTTTGCTTATGACTGGCTGCAAATTATTTCCCCTAAAAGTAAATAAAAGCAGTGCCATTCATCAGTGCATTTTGTTACTGATACAAATCCATCATGCATCTCAAATCAACAGATTCTTTAAGGGTTCTGATTACACATGTGCCTGGAAATGAAAAGTTCATTCACAACATCTTCTAGATTCAAATGACCTCTTTGTGAAAATCGAAATCTCTCCTTCGAGCAAATCAAGACATTGTAAAAAATCAATTTGTAGCACAACAAATTTGCAAAAAGTCAAGTGAACACTTTCTTGATCAAATGTACACATCTGCTTTAATATATAATATTTAATACTCATCCTTAATACTGAATTTTTCTTTTTAATTTTCAGTTATGTTCTAGGAGGAGGAGCCTTGTGCATGGAGCTTCTCACCAAACAGGTGTGTAAATGAGTTGCTTACATATTATGACATATTTTTGCTCAACTTTATCAACAGAATTAATAGTTTTGTGCTGTTGTTTTTTCAGGGCTGGAGCAGTGCCTATTCCATAGAGTCTGTCATTATGCAGATAAATGCAACTCTGGTTAAAGGAAAAGCCAGGGTGCAGTTTGGAGCCAATAAGGTAACTGATGTCATTATTCAGCACAGAGCGCGTTGTGTGTCCACGTCTAAAGGCAAAACTGTTTGTGTCGGTTTCGAATGGCCACACTCGAAGGTGAGGCAAAAAGCCTGCCGTCAGAGAGCTGCAAAACACGATGAATCCAATAAATGGGGACAACCAGGCACACTTGTCATCAAAGGCTTTTATGATGTTGTGAAGTGGTCGTTTGTAAAATAAAGAAGAAACAATATGTATGTTGGGTTTCAGATGCTATTGAACGATTAAACAAGCACTTGATTTGAAGCACGCTCGAGGCCATTAGACACATTATTGTGTAGCAGTTGTGTTTCAGTAGAAATTCAAGTGAAAGAAAACATCTCAAGTTAAATCATAGGTCCTTTTTTACATCCATCATTCTAAGTGTTTTGTATCCGGGTAAAATCCGGATTCAATTTAATACACAAGTCACTCGCCGGATCACAAAACTGATCTCAGTCCTGCCTGGTTTTCACAGGCTACATGCAAATCAGGGTTGGCTGCACTCCAGCCCAGATGGTGATCAAAATGCTCATGAAGCTGCCAAAATGTCAGAAAAACAATAACTTGTGCACTCTAGCGGTTTAGTCACAACAATAATGGTTAAGCTAGCGTCAGCTAACAGCTATCCATAAACTAACACAAACACATGCGTGAATAACACTGGACAATGAGTGGGGCATTCGCCTCTTTTTTTTTCTCTTTCTCGTCTTCATGGTGTCTAACTCACGCCGCTCCCTCACCCATACTGATCAGTGCTTTCTCATCCACGGAGATTATTCAATGCTACAACAGCTTGTTACCCCTCTAAATGAGCGTACGTGTTGAAATCCCCCCCCCAGCTCGCTTTATATGTGACGAGGAGAACGATTACAGTTTGTGTATTTTCTGTGTAACTTTAGCTGCCGATGCTAAAGGGGACAGAGCCTGTAGAAGCTATTTCCACAGACTGTTTGCTGACATAGTTACACTTTAAAGATATAAATATTATGTATGTATTTTGGTAGTTTTATGCCTTTTTTTTATTGGAGACAATAGTAGAAAGATGAGAGAAACGTATGGGATAGAGAGATAGGAAGTGACATGCAACAAAGTCCCGCTCCCAGACGTTAAACGGGGAACACTGTGTTTTGTGTTTTTCATTTTTGTAATTGTTTATGTTGCTCCCGTTGCATAGAAAGCAATTTCCGTGCATCTAATGGGACATTATTTGGTTTTTTTCCAGAACCAGTACAATCTTGCCAGAGCACAACAGTCGTACAAATCCCTCGTGCAGATCCATGAAAAGAATGGTGAGTGAATAACTTTTAAATGGCTGGGGGCTCAGTAGACGCAAGGTGGTATGGATCCATTGACACAAAAAGGTTTCTGTTTCTACAGGCTGGTACACACCACCTAAAGAGGATGGATAAGGAGCTTCTACCACTATGCACTGAGAACATGTCTTTGGGTCAAAGTATCTTGTTTTCTTTGGAACCCCTCCCCCCCTCCCCCAACTTAACTGGGGATATATCATCTTTCTCGCGGAAACCATCTCGTTGGCTCATCTGACAAGTATTCCTTCGCCCTGCTCCAGGAAAGACTTTATTCTGGTATCCATTGGCTTCTTCTCCCCTCAGTGTTTCAGTGACGAGGAGGATGTGTGAGGGTATTACCGCTCCTGGTTTCTAAATATGCTCATTTGTCTTTTAAAAAAAAAACAAAAAAAAACTTTTCTCCCTTTTGTAAATGTGGGGAAATTCGTTTTCTTTAGCGGCTGTGACAAAGCGGGCTTCACAAGCAGTCAGTCACCCCTCTTTAAATGGGAATTTTAAAAGAAGATTGATCCTGAGGCTCTAGAAGTAGCACCTCACTGCACCTGGTTTTTATTAATCACCAAAAAAAAATTCTTCCCCCTTTTTCTTTCAGATTAACTGGTACATAAACACAAACATTGTTTTTAGAAATTATTTGGCAGTTGTTTTTATTATATGAGCATCCTAGACAATAAACAAGCCAAATTTGCTATTTGGGAAGCTTCTCTTTACGTCAAGATGACCTACCAACTCGGTATCTTACAGCTTCTCTTAAAGTGTGTGAAGAATATTGCGCCAAGCCGAATCAACATCTCAGAATCTGCATTTTGCTAATCTTGGGAAGAGGATACGTGGATGTATTGGTAACGTGTATGCCGTATCTTCCTCACACGCGTTGATTGTAGTGGCTCGCCCAGTTTAGATTTGAAACGGCTACACCGTCACGCGACGTCACATGCATCTCTCTGGCGTCTCCGTTTTCTCAGTCAGCAGCTGAACATCCATCACTTGCAGGGCTTCCTTTGCCTCAACAATATACCACAGACGTGTTTCTGTGTCGCTTTCGGTGTATAAGAAGAAGGATCATTTGTAGTGCGATACAAACTGACCTGAAACTCTGTACGTTTTTAACTTTTGAGCATGCAATATACTGCGGCGCATCACACCAGTGCCGCTGTTCCCCATACTACAGGACACACACTGTATCTATCAATCTGTTGGCTCTTTTGCAGTTTATTTGTTAACATGGTCTGCAAAAGTATGTTTGAATGGCAACTCAGGTAACAAACAATACTTAGGAGGGACATCTGTACATGGTGGGGTTTCTGGGTGATTTTTCTTGGATTAATTAACGCTCTGTACCGCTGATGTTTAGGCTTTACTCACCCACTGTTCTGATGTCAAAAACCGAAAATCAAACGAGCTTTACAATAATATGGGCCACGTTTTTCCTTTAATTCAAGCGATGTAAGAGGAAGGACATTTACAGAAAGATCCCATTTTAACAGGATTGCAGTAGCATGATGACCACCACATGTAATGGCTCATCAACACCCACTGTAGTGAATTTTCTTTTGTTGCTATTTTTCCCTCCCAAGTACTGAAGTATATTTGATTTCAGTGTGTGATCTTTAAATATTCCTGATATTAAAAAAAATATTTGCACAACTGGCAACAAGGTGCTTGGAGACGGTCAAGTATAACAACCAACACGTTTAGAGCTAAATGTTTTTAAAATCAGGAAAAATGCACACTGCTCCACATCTTGTTGTTACATGTCTGATATAGCTAAGGGGGGGGGGACTGAGGGAGGAGGAATTACCGGGTATCTTTATCAAGAGGAACTTTTAAAGGGCCTGTGTTGTCTGGCAGCGAGACGTTGGAACACAACCTCCCCTTTATCCAACTGTGTGATCGCCTCCTTCCAGAAGGGGATGAGGGTCATGCCGTGGTGAATAGACTTGCACGCTTCTCTAACTGGACTGTGTGTTGAAAAGGTTCCTTTATCTCAATTGTCTATTCATTTGCTGGCACCAACAAACAGATGACCAAGTCTGGCACCGTTGGCTCGCTATGGTTTTATTTCATTTTTTTTTCATTTTCCTTTTGAAGTCGTTTTGACCATGTACAGTAATTTGTAAACTTGCATCAAGTTTATGAATAAAGAATTTTAAGATTATTGCTGTTTTACTGGTTTCCCTGTGAATTATTTGAGTCACTAGACTTTAAAACATGTAAGAGTTTTCACTGTTACTTAATGTATAGCGGATATATTGGGCTGATATTGATATTTTATTAAATGAATAAAATGATTGACTGCTGATACAATTGTCACACTGATTTGATTATGTATAAAAGTGTTTGTCCACAGTGAGTAATGTATGACAGTTTTGCCTACAGTTGAATGGGATGTTTCCTGTTTTACAGCTGTGCAAAGCCACATCAAAGACTTTCATTTAGTGTCTCATCGTTTAATGTTGCGGAGCCACAATGAAAATATGGGGACGTGCTGAATGCTTAATATGTTAGCATGCTGAATTGGCACTATTTGCAAGTTCATTTTATTCACTACTTTATTTGGATATGACAATACATAAAGCTTAAATGTCTTTATGAGAGGGAGATTTTTTTTCACAAAGCAATGCTTTATGTTATAGACGCTGATGTTTTGTATGAGAAACAACTCGAGTAAAGTACCTGAAACTGCTGAAGTACAGAAATGTTACTTTATTACAATTCACCACTGACAACAAAAGGGAGCATCAGCCAAATCATTCCTAAATCTTTTGAAGCAGAAGTTGGTAATACGTGTAAGTCTACGTGTTATTCCCCAGCTTGTGTAAAATAAATGACGTATCTAGATACATCAAACCTGCTGGGCTGATACATCAGAGGAAGAGTCTCGCTACAACATGCAACATATTTATCTTCAATTCAATTCAATTTTATTTATATAGCGCCATATCATAACAAAGTTATCTCAGGGCACTCAATCATATGGAGCCGGTCGAGACCAACTTCCACACACACAAAGACCCAACGTTCCCACCATGAGCAGCAC
>JAVQJL010057820.1:0-11507 GCA_036024295.1 Nannoperca obscura
ATGCAGTGTATTTAAGTCTGGCTATGATAAACACACTTCATGATATTTTCATGCATTACAGCACTTTTTTATGACATTTTGACTGTCCCATTACAGCAAAAGTATGAATGTGGATGTGGCCAAACCTGAAGCGAAGACTGGCAACAAAGCTCCCCTCAGAGCCACCGGCCCTGGATCCGGCCCACCCAAGTTCAAACAGAGGAGCAGCCGCCAGTTCAAGAGCAAGCCTCCCAAGAGGGGCGTCATTGGGTAGGCCTTTCTTGAGTACATTTTATATCTAGAAAGTTTGCCTTTTTTTAAAAAAAATCCCCACAATAAAGCGTGTGTAAATGTTTTTCTTTCTTCCTCAGCTTCGGAGAGGAGATCCCAGGAATGGAAGGGCTTGGCATTGGTAAGCACGAGTACCACATTTAGGCCACCACACCATGAAAAACTACACACAAACCACGCAAATTTTTCCTTTATGTTACCCTCTATTTCTTTGTTCTTTTTCAGACATCACTGTAATCTGCCCCTGGGAAGCATACAGTCATCTAGAGCTACATGAACTGGCTCAGTATGGTATCATCTGAGGCTCTTTGCTGAGAAATGATTTCCATATCTTCTAAAAGGAAGTGATGTTCAGCAACTGGAATTTCAGTTGCATACCCCAAAGATCTGGATGATCAATACTGGCTTTTTAAAAAGTAGTTTTCCACAAACTAAAAATAATGTAAACAGATGTCTGCACATTATGGATTCTGTTCTTTGCCTGAGTTGTTTTATACATTAAATTTATTTTCATAAGAGTCTCAAGCTGCCATTTTAATGTCCCACTGATGCTAAATGTGTCATTGCCTGAGATTGCAGTGGGAGCTGTAACAGGAAGCGTGGGTACTGATAGAAGACTTTTTACAACTAATTACTTTTGAAAATTTTCAAACGGTTCTTGCTTTTGCCAAATGCTACTGTGTTTAAAACATAACATACTTCCCATTATAATGCTCTGTTTCTCCCTTTTCAAATAAGAGCAGCATATTTGAACCACAAAATAATAATCAGTAATTTAGGGTCAATTAACCCTCAGTTTGTTCTCACTAATTAAGCATGCTTCGTACTGTGCATTGTGCTTTTACTTAAGGGAATAATTTGACATTTTGGGAAGTATGCTTCTTTGCTTTCTTACTGAGGTTTAGATGAGAAGAATCATATCTATGTGGTAAACACAAAGCTACAGCTAGCAGTCAGTTAGCTTAGCTTGGCTTAACACAAAGGAAAAACAGGGGCAAGCTAGCAAGACTCTGTTTAAATATAACAAAATCTAAGTCATTTCTTGGTTGCCTGGCAACTTTACGTTGGCAACAACACTAAAGGAGCTATACATTCATATTCATTCATCTAGCTCATGTGAGGAAGTATTTCCCAAAACATAAAACTATTTTGTTTTTTGTCAAAATTTAAGGCTAACTTGGCTAGCTTATTTTCAAATGAATATTTTGGGAAATTCTACCTGAATATGAGTGTCCTCACTTGACGGCCTTTTGCTGGGGTAAAAGGGAAGTGGTGGTTTTTTACAGCACAGCGGAGGTATATGGCAGATACTATAGATTTAGATGTAGGTCTTCTTGGGCTTTGAAACTTTTAATGTATTAGATTCTTTTGAATTTCTTTCTGAATTAAAACATGGGTTTTTGCCAGCCTAGTAATGCACTTTAGTCTGTCACCATGACATTTAATGTTGGCATTTGCTTCTTTAAAATGAGCTATTATTTTTAATTTCCACTGGCAAAACCGGTCATCTGAGTCTTTTCAATCAAGCTGTGAAGATTTTTGTTCTTATGGTTTAGGGGGTACAGTGTGTTTACAGGTAAAAAACAAGGTGGAGATCCAAAAGCAGTTAGCACTTGTTATATGTCAACATACTATATATTCATCGCTCCATGTTATTTGAAAACCTTATGCCACTGGATGCTTTCTAATAGTCGCGTAGTGATAAACAGAGTCAGAATCTGGACCCCCATTACGACGATTCCAACTGTCCCTATCAGGCCCTCGTGCTGCTCGATCCAACGAGAGATTCCCCCAAGACAACCACCCAGGAAGATCACACTCTGAGCAGTGAACTCATCCAGCAGCTGGGCTCCTAAACCACACTGAGAGTTCCACACTGTGCCGTTCTCCAAAGGGTCCAAGCAGCATGTTGCAGGGACGCCACATGCCAGCACTCCTGGAGCTGAGCAGTTGAAATATCTGAGGGAAGGAAAAAACTAAATTAGCCAATAACAGTCTCAGCAGTACATTTACTTTGTCAAGACACACCATTACTTTTGAATGAATGTATTAGTCACCCTCTACTCACATGTTGATCTCCCAGTCACGGTAGTTATCTGCCCCGCAGCACTGCAGATTTGACTGAATCTCGTCCGTGATGAACCTCAGATCCAGATCATCCTGGTAGCGCACCATAGCAGCTAACATCCCCGACCGCAGGTAGCCTATAATCTGATCTTGTAGACTGTAGGCCATAATGGCGGCCAGCACCTGGGCTGTGATGAGCACCAGCACCGCGGCAGAGAACAGCTTCAGTAAGGAGCAGTTCTCTCTCAAGGCGCCCACACAGCCTGACAGGCACAGCATGGTCAGCACAAAGCCCAGAGTCACAAGTATCAGCATTGGGTCAGTGCCGATGCTGCCAATCTTCTCCTGAGCAAACGACTCTTTGCTGATGAGGCCCCACATCCCCAGACCAAGAACCACCAGGCCAAGAACTGTGAACACCAGATTGCATAGGAACAGGAAGTATTTTAGAAAAATGTCCATCAAAGAGTACCCGTAGTGGGGTTGGACACCTGCGAGTACAATGTTGTTGTTGTCCTGTCCATTGTTTGGGACTGCTTGGTGAAATTCAGGGGGGACATGGCCAAGCTCCGCTGACTCTTCTTTTGGAGAGTCTGCCTTTGGACACACAGGAATGCAACTAAATGCCAGAAGTTTTGAGAACTAATGCCACATCAAACATTTTACTACACAGAGACGTACTCAATATTTAGAAAGGAACAAAACAGAAGTTCACAAGAGACCCCTTACCTTTGGTATGAGCGGACTGGACTCATTTTGCGTAGCGTCCCTCCTCGACCACGGCAAAGTAATCTTTTTTAACCAAAAATATCTCCTCATGTTGTCAACCCCTGTGCTTTTAGCAGGTCAGAATGACACAAACTAAAGTGGAACATAAGGGGAGCATTTGCTACAGTACGTACTGCGGAGCATGTGAGCCGAGGTGGAGAGATCATGCAGTGTTCAGCCTCTGACTGCTTCCAGGCGTGGGATTTCTACATCATGTGAGAGTCACGGTGAGGGGATTATGCATATCAGAGCATGTATGAGACTCACACACACACACACACAGGAATGGGACTCTAACTAGAACAAGAGACTTTTGATGTGAGGTTTAATCGCATAAACCTTTAACTTGATTGCACTTGGAAAAGATAAAGTGGATAGTTAAAGAGAAAATGGGATAAAATAGAAAAAAACACTTAAACATTACTTTATTGATCATCAAGCCAGGGAAAACATATTTTAATTCATGATCTGATTTTTTTAAGCTTACAATTGAGTACATGGTCAGCTATAAACTTAGCTGATCTCATCTGTTTGTAACTCAGTTTCCTAAATGATTATTGCAGTGGTTCCCAACCTGGGTCACAGCCCCCACAAGGGGTCAGTCAGACAGTGCCCTTATCACTGTCTGACTGACAGTGTTAAATGCTAATGTCAGCATGTTAACATGCTCACAATGACGATGTTAATATGCAGATGTTTAGCAGGTATCATGTTGATCATTTTAGTTTGGTGTGTTAGCATGCTAACATTAGCTAATTTGCAATAAACACAAAGTACAGCAGGCTGTTGGGAATGTCATGAATTTGTCTTGACTTGATGGTGGTGCTAGAGAAAATGTCCGGGGATCAAAGTACTGTGGAGACATCAATGTGCCCAATTTTAATGGGAAAATACTGTATAGACATCTCTCCAAATCATAAATCTGAACCTCATGGTGAGGCTGGAAGAAAAGTCAGAGGGTTTACCAAGGTCATTAGAATAAATGGATTCACAAAGTAAATGTTGACACACCGGATAAGTGAAAACTCTAAGTTGTTGGTGGTGTTAGAGAAAAAGTCAGGGGATCACCAAAATCATGGGATTAATCGCCTGGGGAACGTGAATGTCTAGAGATCTAACATCAGAAAAATATATTCCTAATTGTTACAATGAGAGCTATTTAGTCTCATTTTTCTCAGTTTCATGGCTCACGCAGTTACGGCTGTTTGGCTAAGAAGGATAGATCATCTGGCCCTGGTATTATGGACTGGAATTTATTTTGCCAGTTGAATAATAAGCGTTTCAGAAGATCAATCAAAGTGTAAAGTTTCCACCAATCATCTCAACAGAGTTAAGTAAGCCCAGGCTGTTCTGGTGTACGTCCAGAGGAAATAAAAAACAGCAGAAAAGCTGATAATGATGATATGATATGAGAATGCACATAAAACATTTGCCATATTTAACACTCAGCACAGTGAGCAAATCTGCTTGGTCCATCCAAGGCTGCAGCTTTGATTATACAAAGCACCTTTCTTTTATGAAAGTTAGAGAAGGTGATCCAGGCTTGTTAATGGCATGTCAGAGGCTCCTGCTTGGCTATCACTGTGTTTTAGCCAAAACAGAAATCACCATGCAACACTCTCCCCACATATTGTTATTTTCCTACTATTCTGTGTTTCCCTATTCTACTATAGCATGCACGTGGAGCCACAACACTGAACTAAAAGTTAAAGTTAAGTAAAACGTAACCACAAATTTTAATATGCTAACATGTCTGCGTTGTTCTATATACCATAGGGCTGTAATTAAAGCAGCTCTTTATTATAATGTATCGCCAGTATGGATGTTAATATGGTTATTAGTAATAATTATACTAATAATTAGTTGTACATGCTGATAATAATAATAATAATATTTATACTGACAATAATAATATTAGCCACAAAGTGGCTCCGGCAGGTCCTTCTTGTTACCACTAGATGGCAGTGAGCACTCATGATTCCCAATGGTAGTTTTTATTGCATTAAAAACACATTATTATATTATTAACAAAAGTACTAACATAACAATAAATATACTTATTGATACCTCTAAATGTAATGATGCATAAATATCAGGATTAATCCCTTGGATTAATGTGTGTTTGTAGACTACCCACAGAGAATAAATGTGATAATTTCATGAACATTTTCTATGTGAATTTCTCTTCCAGGATGTGTTTAACCTAGCTTATCTCAAACACTGCAGCACTGGAGGTAGAAGTGACTGCCAGCCAGCAACATAAGAGATAAAGCACCTTCTAACTGCTCCAAAATTGTTTTTTTGTGTATGTGTAAGCTAGCAGCTAGCCAAGCAAACATGCCAACCTAAACAAATAATGCATCTGCATTTTGCCCCAGTCAGTTAGAAGATCCATACTCTGTTTAGCTGTCGTCAAAATCAGATCAGGGTTGAAAGTTTGAAACAGACTTTGATGGATTACATCCCTCCTGTCAGACATTTTTAGAATAACTGTTAAAAGTCAAAGGAGGTAAGATAACAAGCCATGACAGCCTCTCTTGGTCATCTGTCTCCTTCTATAAATGCTGACAATCACGTGACTTAGTAGGAAACACGAGAATCCTCAAGGTGCACCTACTTTTTGGCATCAAAGGCTGATATATTTCAGTTTAAACGTCCTCTTCATTTTGCTCTGATAAAGTCGTTATGGAGAGATGTGCTGCTGCGAGTCAATAACAAGCTGCACGTGACCGAGCAAATGTGACGGTGAGTTAAAAAACAGACAGAGAGAGGCCCGGTTATCTCACTCTCTGGCTCTGCAGGTCAGCTGCTGTCAGTTTTTCCTCTGGCTGTGCTGGACTGAGCTGCAGGGAGCTGGAGGGAGGTCAGTCTTCCGCTGCAGGCACAGCCTGATACTAACTGCTGGTGGACTCCAGATGGGACTATAAGGCTTGTAAGTGTTGCAATAAATCTGTTTCCACTTTCCATATTAATGTGTATTAACAGACAAACAAGTTGTAATTGGTCACACTCATCACTGACCTTCCAGATAGTTCATCGTTTTCACACAGGTAGTTTTCAAGAGTTTTGCCTTCTTGACACTGCAGATTAATGTGTGTCTGTAGATGGATATGATCTTAGCAGGTCCCTGTATTCACTGCTCTACAAAGATTCACAATAACCAGTAGTGGAAAACAACTATGTACATTTACTCGTGGTGCTTATACTTTTCCATTATTCAGAATTTCCGTTTTATGCTATTTTATTCTTCTAGTCCACTGCATTTTATAGACAAATATAATACTCTTCTACATGTATCTGCCAGCTGTAGGTTTACTGTTTACTTTGATACACTAAAAACACATGATCAGCACACAAACTATGATGCACTGTTACAGATAGACTATCCAACGTATAAAAAAGAAAAAGTTTTATTTTGACCAGTAACATGAAATGCTGCAAGATAATCAGCAATAATAACCGTTTTGTATTTGTACTTTGGTAAACTTTAGAGTGCATGACTTGTACTTGTAGTGGAGTATTTGGACCTGGAGGTGTTTCTCCGTACTTCTTCCACTGTGCATAAGACATGCCTCACTGCTCTGCTGCTACTGCACAATTCCACTGATGGAGTGGAAAATAATAAGCTGGGCAAAGAATGAACTTCAGCCTGTGATGATCCAAAAAAATATACTTAGATGTCAATTAATTTAATTTAATTTAATCTAGGAAAATTGGGTTAACATCTAGGAAAGATCTATGACTATGACAGTCAGGCATCAGACAGTTTTTCTTTAAGAAATCTTACAAATCCAACAGTTTCCTTGTTTATAAATCTTTTGGGGGGATTCAAGAGCATTTAACTCCTGCTGTCTGAATGGAATCCAACTCATTCTGTAGCGCTGTCAGCAGGGAAGATGTATGGTACAGATGGCATGATGTTCACCGCACCTACAGCATGCAGTACGGAGAGTTGTCTCTATAGGTTTAAAGTTGGTGCAGATGGCAGGGCCCGTTGCCCAGTCATATTCCCTTTTAGCAGTGATGAAAACCTCACATCATAAATCAGTTCTGTCTGCAGATATCAGCACAGGATGCAGCAGCATTAATAGTCAAATGGAATAAGGAGCTCTGATCTGGAATAGATCAGAGCTGGAATTTCCTCGCGACTAAAGGTATTTCATTTCAGAGCTGACAGGGTAAGGCACTCCTTTTGCCTGGTATTTTAAAATGAAGGGAAATATGCTTTTGTGATATATATTTTTCTACTTCCTTCAAGTTCAGCTGCATTCGCTGTCCAGATTATGGATTGAAGAAATCTGCCTTTGCAATAAAAACTAAAGACAATTGTGTTGCGTCACCCTTCATCAGCAGTGAGATTATTTCCACATAAATTATCTAGACCCACCAATTAATGTCAACCTGGGTGAACTAATGGAGTAAATCAGACAACAGCTTATTTGAGTGTGGGGTGTGACAGTTTAGAGACGAGGGAGTCTCTTGAGGGCGGTATATATATTTCTTATTATCACATAACAGCTGTTAAACAAAAACTAAAAAAAACGTAAAATCTGCTGCAGTGTGTAAAAATGTCAAATATTCCCTATAACATTCTATTTTATTCAAATGATTAAAACAAAAAATAAAAGTGTGTTTTCATCCCCTTATTTTCAGCTTCATCACCCCTGACAGTTAAAGGGACCATTGCTGGGTCTGTCGTAGCCCAGATGTTGAGCAGATTGAATTACAGTAGGCAGTAAGAATGCTATGCTGAAGCCATACGGCTACATCAAACACCTCCTCTGGATTAGAGCCCACAGAGAGTGCAGTAGATGGATCATAGATATGGGACCATCAGGACCTCCCATTCAGGCTCTGCGGGTTATTTATAATTGTAGCAGATGCACAGTCTGCAAGAAACATCGGAGAAGTGAAAAGCATGTGTGTGTGCATGTGTGCATTGTGTTTGAATGCCATGTTATAGTCTGTGTGTACGCATGCTATAAAGGAACAAAATGTGTCACAGCCTTGCATCACTAAAGTGGGTGGGAGCAGGTGGGGGAATGGCTCCAGACGATTGGGGAGGCAGTTATTAGAGAGTGCTGCCCAGGTCATGTTTTCTCAGTGTGTCACGGACGAAGGATCGTACCGCAGAGTGTGCTCTGCTGCTGTGACCTGGAAAGACCCCTGGCAGACAGAAAGGTATAGTTTAACCTGATGGCAATCTATATGCTGTGTCGCTGTCCTAAATTTAAAGAATTGGTTAATCAATTCACAATTCTAACTTTGTCACCAACCGTAAGAGGTTTTCTTCAAGTGAAAGTGTGTGAAGCATGTGTGCGTACTTACTAAACATCCAAGTTTTTCCTGGCATCACTTTCCTGTGCACTTGTTTCTCAGCAACACGCACATCTTATTTTTCATTTTTTGTTAGGCAGGAACATGAGGATGAAGGGGGTTCTGGTCCTGCTCTGCATGGTCCTAACATGCCGAGCTCAGAAATGGAAACCAGAAACCTCACGATGGGACCCTAAAGGTCAGGGAAGATGTGTTGTAACTCTCGATTTTCCACAATCTGTAAATGATTATCAAAGAGGTTTCATTTCAGAGGCACTTCAGTCAAGATTTCGCATGCACAGATGAGGGTAAAGAGTGAGATAAATACTCCTAATATAAATTTCTGTCTTCAGCAGAACACGCCAACAGCAAGACTTGTTCCAACCTGACGCAGGTACTGGACAACTGGAAATTTGCTATTGTAACCCAAGTGAAAGACCTGCTCATCAACGACCACGCCTCTGTCCTACCCGAATACAACAGGTGGGTCACACTGGCTTCTGACTGGACCGACTGTGAAATGCAATGACAGGAGACGAAGAAGCAAGAACAAGAAGAGAAAACAGAGTTGAGCTGTTGAGTAAGAGAGAGGCGAAATGTGAGAGAACAACAACAGTCAGTGACGTCAGTGATCATTTTATTGTTCCTCGCAGTCGAAGAAAATTAGCACTTATGTAACTTCTGGTGCTCTGCACATGACCACCGACCTGTCAGAGGCAGTAATGTGATCCGTGATTGCTCTGGTCCACGCGAGCTGGACACTGCTTTGTAAATGACCTCTCTGTGGAGACTATGCCAAAAGAGTACGGTAAATGTTTCAGCCTTGTGTTCTGGTGAATTGAGTGTTTTCTGGCAGACATTGCTGCTAGTCACTGACCCCTGCTTTTGGAGATTAGGCTCTGGACCAACAGCCCAAGATTAATGTGGACATGTCTGAGTAACCGCTCCAGGTGGACAGCAGGCTGAGCGTCCTTTCTTAAATTTGGGCCAAAAATCTGCTATCTTTATACTTTCATGTGTTTTTAAGAGACTTCCTTTGTGCCTTGCTGATGTTTCCTGCAGATGATGGGGCTGTTCCTGCTTAACAGCATGTCGGGACTTTCATGTCCATGTTGCCAATTTGACTTGGTTCTCCTCTTGGTTATGTTTTGCCAATAAACAATGTTTCTATTTTAATGTGAGCTTGTGGAACATTATGGTGCCAAAGCTCTTTGACTGGTCATTCGAATACAGGCATAATTTACTCACTTGAACTTTCCCACATGTCTCTCTGTGTGTTCAGGATCCAGCCTCTGTCGGACGCCCTGAGAGACCTCTACACCCAGTTCAACACTCTAAAAGACGAGCTGGGGAGGCTCACCACGAAGTTTGACAGTGTGGAGGCTTTTGTGGACGACGTCAGTGACGGCAGGTTCACTCGGCCTCAGCCGCCCGTGCAGAGGATTCCCCCCAGCGTCGCTCTGAGGTCTCCACTGCGAGCACAGATCAGGGCTCCCGGCAGGGGGATCATCAAGGGGCCAACACTGATCAGAGCGAGGAGAAGAGGGCCACAGAGACCTTAGACCTCTTGTATCAATGCTGATGAATCAAACAAGAGCTGATATGTTTATATATTTTTCAGAAGCAGATGATTAGTTTATATAATTTTATTGAGTGTGATGTGAGAATAGTTCACATAAATGAGACTGACTTGATGTGATGCATTGTGTAGAAAAGATGACGGCTCTTCACCTCTCTGTACTATCCCACTTTCAACCACAATGTGGCAGCATTTACCAAATGATCATCCTGCTGCTCTGTGTTAACAGCTGGACATAAAGTTACATAATGGCTGAAAAGGTAATCCAGAATTGTGATATAACACACTACATAGATGATTTTATTCACATGAATTAACATTGTATATTTAAGTCTTTTATCCCAAAAAATATTAAAATAGATTAATTAGAGAGTTTTTTTCAAATTGCATCTGTAACAATTAGTTTATATTAAGTATAACTTTATGCCTATAATTTTTTTCCTGTCTGTAATGTCCTGAATAGGCTACCTATTACAGTAGAATTTCAATATGAACATAGCAACTAAGACTGAAGAAAACCCTGATTCTGACCTCCTGATTAATATTCAAGAGCAAAAACAGTTCACCTGCGCATCGTTTCCTTGTTCCTCTCTGCCAAAATAAGTATAGAAATAAAGAGTTTTGACAATATTGTAACACTGTAAAATTCTATTTTATTTGGTACAGCTGCAAGATTGATAAAATGAAAGCCAGTGGTTTTACCCTGGAGGTCAAAGCAAATAACGCATGATAACAAACCAGACATTGGTACATTGTACAAATAAAAGATTTTGCCTAAACTGACAATAATGGAGAAAGAAAATACTTTTGATTTACAGAAAATAAATGTTCATTCTGAAACGATGCAGAATGACCCAAAGCCCCTCCTCTGTATACACTGATCTCTGTACATTCAACATAAACTTACAAATCTACATGATTTTATACACATTTCTCGACTCAGCTTTAATATCAATATGCTTGAGGTTAATGAAAAATGCAGCAGGTGACACTGTGTGTTTATTCGAGAAAAATTGATGTCTTACCCTCTGACTTGATCTCTGAGATAAAAAAAACAAGCTGTTCTCAAAACAAAAACTTGTTTGTATTGTTTTGTACTCATGACAGTTCAATAACTGCAATATTTATACACCAAAATCAAATGTTTCTCAAATTAAATAAAAAAACTAAGATTATAAACATATTTCTAGATTATTCCTACTCTCTCCATTTCGGTTTTAATTGTTTTAATAAAATGTGCATATGCAAGAAAAAGTATTAATGCAAATGTAAAAAAAATAACATTGATTTTGTTATTAAACCTGACAAATATTTCTCTATCTACTTCTAGTTGCTTGCAGTAGTTAGGACGAAAATTAAAATGAGTCATCCTCTGTCAGTGAAGCATCACCTCTCTACTCCTCCCTCGCTTCCTTCCCAGGATGCACCTGCAGGCCTCCTCTCCTTATTTATAGCTCCATGTAAATGAAGAGGTCAAGTGTCAGCTCTCTTTAAAATCAGAGGGAAC
>JAVQJL010057838.1:0-14357 GCA_036024295.1 Nannoperca obscura
GCAAATAACATATGATGAATATATATTTAAAGACACATGTGAGTATATTGAATACATATAACATACATACACACATATGGAACCAACTAAATATCCGTTGATAAAAGTTTTCCACAACACAGTGTACATACAAATTCACCTGTAACTAACGATCGTCAGTGAGACCTCCAACCTTTCTGTGAAGGGGAGAAGGGAGAGCTTTCCTCTAGAACATTTTTTGACTAAACGTACAGTATGTGTCAGCCATCTGAGCTGAAGGAAACCACTAGGACACATCACAGCACAGACTTTCCATCCGTTCTGTTTCTCACGGTTCTGCCCATCAAACTCAACTGGAATCTTTAAGCTCAGATAGACCATGATCTTAACTACAGTGGATGCAGTGAGTTGTGGCGGTGACTGATGTGCTGAAAGCAGCGCATACATCCAAGCTGGACTTTGGTTTGGACATTCAGTAAATTAATGCGTTCAGGTTGAAAAGCCACAGTGACCTCACTGCTCTTCGTACAGTACATGCAGAGCGTCACTTTCTTATTCATTATCAGTGCAACTCATCAAGTGAAAACATCAAAGACATGCTCAGCTTATGTTTTTATCCATGCATGCTGAAGGAATGACAGATGGAAAGATTATTTGAGTGTGACAGAGATGAATGACAGTTCCTCCTTCTTTCTTTCTTGTTTATCCTCAGTGACATCCTGAACGGTTCAGCAGTATGCGTTTACCGAATGGAGGATGTGGTTCGGGCTTTCAAGGGAAACTTCCAGCATAAAGAGGGACCTCAGTATAAGTGGGCAGAATTTACAGGCAAGGTGCCCTACCCACGACCAGGAACCGTAAGTTGATACTCAAAACTCTCTCCTGCAGGCAACTGTTTTGGGTTAGGGTTACATTCACAGTTATACATTGATATCTACACTCAGCAAAGTTAAATAACTTGTTTTCATACCAGTATGAGGATGAAAAGTTATTTTTTAAGTTGAATTACACCACAAGTATTGTAAGAAAATATCTCACTGTCTTCCAAATGTTCTCGTCCTTTTTCTTTTCCCCTTCTCTTTCTTTATTCCTCGCTCTCTCAGTGTCCCAGCAGTACATATGGAAGTCACAGCTCCACCAGAGAGTATCCCGACGACGTCATCTTCTTCAGCAGGACTCACCCGCTGTTGCAGGTTCAGCTGATATTTTCACCTTATTAAATTACACCAATCTAATTGAATTAGATGCGGCCTCTTTTACAGTGGAGTCAAGCATACTTTCTGTCTATTTTTGTCCGAATTCTTAAGTGAGATTAAAAAATCTAATTAGCCGACAGCGCTCACCATAGGAACACCAGTCCAACACCGAGAACCTATATCAGTGGTAAACTACATGATTTAACTAATTATTAAATGAATCCGTCTAACATTTCACATGTATTGTATTACATTTTCTGATTATAAAATTCAAAACCCTAAACTTTCACATTGTTTTAGGAAAATGTGCTGCCTCTTGGAGAGCGCCCCCTCCTGGTCAGAGTGGGTGCTCACTACAAGTTCAGCAAACTGCTGGTGGACAGAGTGGAGGCTGTGGACGGCACCTATGATGTCTTGTTCATCGGCACAGGTAGAGTGTGTGCTTTTAACCCCAAGGTGTGTGTTTTTCCACAATAGAAAGTTGATATAACCTTTTTTTTTTTGCAGACTCAGGCCTCGTGCTGAAGGCCATCCATCTGCCCAGACAACATGGTCTGAGTCAGGAGGTCACTCTGGAGCAGCTGCAGGTCTTTCAGGTACAGAAACACAACATCGTCTTTATACCAGGGGTTTTTGCATGTTTCAGCCCATTTATTATAAACCTGAGTACTGAGTACTCTATCCGGTTATTTTTCTTGTCTGTTTCTCAGTTTTAATTTCTGTCTTCCTCACAGCACAAATCACCTGTGACAGCCATGACACTCTCAAAGAAAAAGGTAACAGATGAGAGAGAGACAGAAACTCACTTTCAAACTCCCCTACACACAGACACACACACACACACACATACTTACACAACATCACACTTATCACTCAACTCTCCACCTTATATCTCCAAGGAAAGCTTCATCACCAGTTGCTATGGTTACCCTACCTCAGTTGAAGCAATAATGAAGAAATGCCACACACACACACACACACACACACACTGAAATACACTTTGCATTATTAGAATTTCATGAAAATAAAATATAAAGCTGCCTCACACAACCAGACACACACACACACACACACACATACATCAAGATTATAAAACGCAAGCATCTCTCTCTCACACGCACACACACACACACACACACACTCTCCCAGTAGCCATGCACTGACATTGTTACAGTGTGAATAAGATGTGTGACTCAGAGAGTGGTGATGAATATGGTTTAGCTGTCAATGTGTCTCTCTGTTTTACGGGAGCAAACTGAATGCTCTCTTTCTCTCTTGACTCCATCATTTATTACTCTCCTCCTCTTTCCTATTTCCTCTTTCTCTTTCCTACTTCCATTCGATTCCATCTCTATTTCTATCCTTCATCTCCCCGCTCCTCCAGCAATGGTTGTTTGTGGGCTCCAGGGAGGGTGTGTCCCAGTTGACCCTTTACCAGTGTGAGCTATACGGCCAGGCCTGCGCTGAGTGCTGCCTGGCCAGAGATCCCTACTGCACCTGGGACGGACACGCCTGCAGCCCCTACATGCCCACCGTACGCAGGTAAGAACGTCAAATTAGACCTGTTTATCCAAACAACACTAACCTAAATATGCTGGATGTGCCTTATAAATTAAAGTCTGAGTAGAAAAGGACAAAGACGTGGAATATTTTTTTCTTAAATCAGATTTAAACCATGTGGCTCAAATTGCATCTGAACTGCTGCATACGTTTTCAGCATTTTTTCCACTTGACCAACACCTCGGTTCATTATAAAGTATGACAAAGTGACATATTTCCGGGAAATTTGCCAATTATAATGTTTTTGGAGACGCGCTGACCTTTCCTGTAGTGCCACCATCAGCCAAAATTTCCACTACACACACAAACTATAAATATCAAAAAATGCAAAAGGCAGATTGGCATGAAATATGCTGAGCAAATTGATGCTCCCAAGTGGATTAAACCTTTTTTCTTATATCGATGTCCCCATGGCCTTTCCTCTACTGCCACTCTCAGGACTAACTATACATTATTAGCACCACTTTAGTTCAAGTGAAATTGTCAGTTTATTGTTTGTTACATGAAACACTTCCACATTATAGGGCGTAATGAGCATTGCAGCCTCCTGAGCAACTAGCAGGTTGTAATTCTTTGTTTACTGTAATTCAACGTCTTTTTCTCTACAGGAGGAATGCTCGTCATTTAGGGGAGGACGAGGATCCACTAACCCAGTGTGTCAGACAGGGAGGTGAGGAGCTAATTTACTGTGTGTTGGTCCATTCACCAATTCTTACAGAGCCGATCACCATGGTGTAACCTTTGGCAGGCAATTACTGTAACACGTCTTGTGCTTTAACAATGTCTCAGCCATAATAAGTTTGATTATAAATATCACTGTATGTTTTATATTTTTCCATTTAGTACATATACAGTTTTCCATCTTTAAGATCTTCACTGTGTAATTTTTTGGCACACATATAAAGTGTAGAGAGAGTGGGCAGGATATGCAAAGCAACAGCATTCAAGTCAGTTGTATTTATATGTACAGTATGTGATTGAATATGTAATGCGGGAGATTTACAATCCACACAACATACGACACCCTCCATCCTTATGAAATATAAAATGAGTAATAAATTGATGAAAAAAAGAGGGTTAAAGAAAGGAGAGGCCAAGTGATAGAAACAATCACTGCAAAAGAATAATAATAATAATAAAGCAAACAGATCTCTAACCTGCCACATTTATTCCTCAATTTCATTCAGCTGGGCTGCAGGTGGAGGCGGAGCAGAGGGTGATGATCGTTGCAGAAGGCAACAGCACCTACCTGGAGTGTCTGCCCCGATCCAGACATGCTGCTGTTACCTGGTACAAACAGGCTGGAGAGAACAGTCCTGAACTAAACCAGGTACATACACAAGTTTTACTTTAAAACTTTAATGTATGTTTTCATGTTTTAAATAAAGAACACAAATACTGGAGGATGCAACCTTGAACACTTGAATATTCTGTCAAGTTTCCAATACCACCCATCAGCTTTAATTTGGGATGCAGGTAGCAGCCCTTTCTTCAAATAGAGAGCCAAGTGCCAATAGTGGCAAAGACAGATCAGAGATATTTTGCATCTATTTAACCTTTGTTTTGGGCATCCCTGTCACCCACAAGCCTCTCATCATCAATTTATGAAAATATATATACTCAGATTGTGAAATACAGTACTCAGCATTTATGTGATCTCTCTCTCCAGGTGATAACAGGTGACCAACTGGTGGTGATCGAGCGTGGCGTCCTGATTCGTCAAGCTGAGCTGTCTCACAGCGGTGTGTACAACTGCCAGGTGGAGGAGCATGGCTACCACTGGACCGCCGTCACCATCCGCCTCACTGTCTGGAGCCCCTCGGCCAATCGCCTCCTCGCTTCCTGGTCCAGCTCGTCCTATAAGAGCGCAGGAACCCAGCCCTGGTACGAGGACGTGATGGCGCTGATTCACCCAGGAAACCTCGGCCAGCACTGCCGGTCGCTGGGATACCGCCCCCCGCGCAACCACCGTCGTCACGGTGACATTATGGCGGAGCCGAACAAGGAGAAAGTGAGGGGGGAGAAGCACAAGCACGGGGGAGGAAAAGGAGGAGGAGGAGGAGGGGGGGGAAGAGGAAGAGCAATGGGAAGGAAGAGCCGGAGCAAGCCACAGCTGAGGGCACCGAGGAGCGCTTGAATGTGTCACAGAACAGGAGGGCAGATATTCAATGACTTAAACACACACATACACATTCATGTTAACCCCCACACTAACACACACACACACACACACACACTTAACTTATACACTGAGGCAGCCATATACCGTATGTACAGAGACTTCGACATGCGCATGCACTTATCTAAAAAGTAAAAAGAAATCATCCTTTTATTATATTGACAAACTTTAAACTAAGCTACACACAAACAACTGAAGTATGTACAGGAAATGTGAACAACAAAGATTGTTTCACCTGGACAAAAGACTTGTAAATTAAAAAGCGAACGTAGAATACTTTAGGTCGCATAGCATGTTGAACTACAACATTTCTCAATGTTTTGAGTGTGCCGGATGCTTGGTGCGCATCCCAGCAGTCAGTTTTCTGTTTCTGGGTATTTTCCAAGTGGATGTGAGGGAGCACTGCATGGTTGCCAGACACTGGATATGATAGTAGCACTTCCAGGAGTAACTGAAGCACTATAGGTGATAGCATTTGTGGCATTGGTAGTCCTATTACGACTTCAGGCATTTTCAGAGTGCTATGTACAAGTATTACTAGCAGTAGGTGTATCCAAGAGGTTCATAGTAAGGGGAGATGTGTCCTGCTAGAAGAGGACAACATGTTACTAAACATTAGAAAATGGCTCCCTGAGAGGAGCCAGCATGGATATAGAGTGCTGAAATCTGGAAATGAGGTTGCATTTTTTCACTTCTGGTTCCCTCGTCTTGAAGTCAATGGGGTTTCTTGAATGGGTCGTGAATTTAAAGTTTTTACATGTCTTAAAAAAGGTGGTTGTCTCAAAAATCCTCACTTTTTGGACAAGGGAACCAGGGCGAAGCTAACTCACAAAATACTACATCTCGATGGCACTGTATTAGACTGAGAGTTAAGCAGTTTTGATTAACCAATCACAGTCAGCAACTGCTGAGTCACTGGTTGCTATGGTAATTGCGGGTTAGGGTTGGGTTACCACCACCAGAAACTCTTGGGTCCTGATCAGAAAGAACATATTTGTGCGTGTGGTGTCAAAAATGCGAGAATTAGAGCACGAAGCAATATGGAACCCCAGAGAGGGGCGGGTTAGAGCTCTGTTCACACAGATTTCCCATTGTTGTGTATGTGCAAATCTATCCCCCCCCCCCAGAATTATTCACCTCCATTCAACTACATGACACTGAATACTTAAACACCTTTCTTTTTTGTCTATCAATTTGAAAACATTTTGAAAAATAATCAGCAGTGATAGTTAAAGGGCTCTGAGAAGGTAATTATTTACTGTAGGTTATGGATAGCAGTAAATGGCACTGCATTATTTCCCCCCCGACTAGATATATATCAAGAGTTCACCTACAGTGAGAGTTTTGTTGGTTTCTTCAGATAGATGGGGTCTGACCACAACCGCAAAGATGAAAGGCAGAGAAAAGCACAGTGACGGCTTTGATGAGGTTACAGATCTACTTTCCCAGGACGTTGCAGCCGCACAGACGTTCTGCAGGAGATGTTTCCATTATGTTCTCCTCAAGGTTCTGAAATGTTAGCTGGTAAAGTTGGATCTGGTGGTGTGTTTTTATGATGTCAGAAAAAATGCTCCATCCTATTTTGAGTGTCGGTTTTAATTTGCCAGGAGTCCCACATGAGTACAGTGTACAGATTTAGCAAATATGTTAGGTTTACTGTTACGTAGGACAAAAGTTACAGCTATAGACGGATCCGCAAATTTTTCCGTTCTGCTTCGTAAATTTCTGGGAAATATTTTTTTTTTGCTGCTATTAGGTGAGGCACCATCAAGCTTTTCCAGGAACTCAAAAAGTGTCTTCTACACATTCGTGATTTAATATGTTTTAAATGGTTTTAATGAGCCATACCCTCATATCCAGGGTTATTACTACCAGACATTGTTGGCAAAACACAGAGGGATCATTTGTTTGTTGGTAGTTTTTGAAATCACATTTCTAGCAAGTAAACCGATTTTTTCAAGGTTCTGTGTCAAAAAAAAAAGAACATTGAAAATATACATTTTTACAAGGTAGCAATTTGATACGTCATGGACAAGAAAACACATCTCAAAGAGGACTGAACAATGAACTGACTCCCAGACAGAACATGCATGTTTTTCAACGTATAGCTCAGGACCCAAAGTGGGCCATTGGTGACTTTGAGTGGGTTGTAGCCCAACTAAAGAAGTGGAGTAATATATTGCTGGGAACTAATAGCTCCAGCTGGTAATGACATCTAGCCGTAAATTATGACGCAGGCCCGATGTATAATAAAGAAGCCTTTATTATACAAAGTTGGAACATAAAGTGCAAACCAAGACTGGCGTCAAGTGGACTCTGGCCTCTGGGATATGAGCAACTTCAGTGACTTTGCAAGGCAGTAAATTGTGATTTGTTCTGCTGCTGTTCCACCTAACTTTATTCTTAGTGGTATTTATTTGTTTAACCTGGTGTGAAACTGCATGTTTTATAAGTTGTGAAGTCAGATGTTTTTGGGAAACGCTTCAAGCTCTTCATCAACCAATTCAACCACGATGTCTCACAAACTGGACACTTATTTAATATTTGTGTCTGTCTGTCTGTTTTTTTTATGCATTTACCGTATGTGTGTCTGCCCACACATTGAAGTTTGTACAGTACCTTTCTGTTTTTTCCAATTAGCAGCTGCTTCTGTTGATGGACCTTCCCACTCCCACCTGCGGACATTCAGTCTTGCCTGCAATCACGGTTATCTTTTTTTAGAATATGGCAGATCCTGTAGCCATTTAAAGGCAGAAATAAAAATGTTTTTTTGATAGTTTATGTCAGTTCAACAGATACAAACCAAATGCTGAAACATCAGTACTGAGCTGAGCAGTGATAGTGCTGTAGTTTACAGATCAGATCGCAGATTGATTAGAAATTAAAATATTAATGTTGCTGATTTTTAAAAGATGAATGCGAAAGAATGGAGTGGGAGAAAGCCAGACTAAATTAAAACCTAACTTTATTTTGTATGCTATACTGGAGGAAGAACCATTTACATGCATGGTTAAGTCCAATAATTACAGCCTCTCATATTTTCAAATATTTAATTTCATCCCACAATGATGATGCTGAGTACGCAATCCCACCTATATTCGAGTCAATTTAAATCCCATGCTGGGACCTGCAGGTTCCCATTACCTTTGTTTATTTGTGTTTGTTTATATTTTTGTTTATTTCTCTGTGTGCACGCTTGTGTACGTGTATTGTGTCCTAGTTTGACATGAGTGGAAAATCTGTGAAATGGGGAACTCAGCAATGGATCGGAGATACTTTTGATGCTGTAAAAAAAAAAAAAACATTAAAAATGCAGAGCAGAGGAGAGCCCTGAGAAAATGAACATAGGCTTGGTTCTTTGGCTTCTTGGCCTTGGCCACATGAAAGAGCTAACCAGCGCTGAGCTACTTCTGAATGTGTGTGTTTGAGTAAAGAGAAAGGAGTGTGTGGCTCTGGTTGAATGTTGAAAGTATACAAGTATCACGTACAGCCGTATCTCAAAGATGAAAGTATGTGTGTAGGAGGGTGACGCTGGCAGAATTATCCAAATGAAATCTGGATTGGGTGTGTTCTCAGACTACTGTCAAATGTGACATTTAGGTGAACAAGTAAACATAATCAGTGTGAGTATGTGTTTAATGGCATTAACAAGTCCAAACTCAGAGGTTTCCTGTCTTTGCCAAAAGCTTGTCTGTTTAATTCCAAAGCTAAATGAGCATCCACTACTGTACTGGCTAGTAAAATCTGAACACAAACAATGTACTAAACCAAAGTAAAGCGATGATTATTTGGTGAGCATTCACAAACAATATCTTATGAGTCACAGCCACTGACATAGGCCTACAGTCTGTAAGTCTCATGGGGGCTGTTGACTGCTAACAACATAGTCATTGTTATATTTGATGTTACAGTTTATCCTCAAAATATTGAGTACATAGTTAAACACCCTATAACTACCAGACTTTAACCAAATAAAGTGACTTTATTAGCATGCAGAACAACATGTCTTTTGAGTCCTAGCCATTAGCACCTTGACAAAGGCACATGGAAGCTATGTAGTGTTAATGCTAACGTGATTAAATGTTGAGGAGTAGCCTACCTACTGTACCATACAGTACAATGATAAATGCAAATCTAGCTTAATGGAATAGACAAACATCTTGGGGGAAAAACATTTATTTGCTTTTATTGCTGAGTTGTAGATTGATGCCATTCTCGCAAGAAGCTACCAACCGCAGCCATTAGCTTAGCCTAGCACAATGCTTTAACATGGTTGAATACAGCTAGCCTATCAAACTATTTCATTAAAAATGGACACACAATCCAATGGACATTTAACTTTTGAGAAAGACAGATAAAAGAAACCATCTAGCCATTACACTGCAGAGGCTAATGGTAGACGCTAGCTAGGAGAGGTGGCGTGACTTCGTCCCTCTAAATGCGGCCAAAACCAACCTTGTGGCATTCTTAACCAGCTTTCAGGCAACATCATGGTGAGTGGGAAATGCAGGACAGAGCGAACATTTTGACATGTTCCTAGCCAGAATGTACACCCTTCAGGCAAACAAAGCCAAATGTGAAGCTTGCTTTTGGTCCCTCGAGATTTTGATTTTATTTTGAGTATGCTGCCAGTTTATGAGTTTATGATTTTGTCTCTGCTCTCAAGTATGCATCAAATCCAACAACCTAAAAAGAAATGAAAATAATCAAGCTTGTATAGACTCCAGCTTGTGGATATTGTGTGTATATGAGTGTGTAACGTGTATGTATTAGAGTCAGATTCAAACACCACACAAGTAGGAGGCAGAACTCCTACGTGGCATTTGTATGGCAGACCATTTAAACATTTAGTGTTTCCCTCAGAGATGTGGTGCAGAGCTGCTCCTCATTCATTAGAACAGCCTCACGTGTTTCTCTCTGTTTTGCTGTATTTACATCCCAGCGTCAATGTTCGCCTCTTGTGAATTTCTTGAACAACTTATCTGCCGGCGGAATGAAACTGTCTTCAGCGGATCTCCTCTCATGTGCAGAAAAATATGTAAATATGTATAAAAATGTCTGCTTTCAAATAAGTATGTTTTTTTCTTTTGTGGTTCATTGTGCCTCTACAAAATATATCCAGATACTGAACTCCACACAAAAATTCAAATACACAGTAGGCTAGATATAAAACATACAACACTGTCAAGTGAAAACCAATGCATTGTTAGTTTTTTTTGTAAATTGAAGTATGCTCTTTTTTTTAAGTAAACATTTTTTAAAAGGTGAGTAGAAAAGTGTGTTTGTGCCTCTGTAAATGTGCTTCACTATATGGCATTTTCACACCTGTAGTTTATTCTACGTATATGTTCTATATAACGGACTTTGCTATTGGTGGACACATGACGGACACAGCTTCTGGAGTGCCTCCATCCATAAAACACTATACTGCTTAACATTTTGCAAAGAAGATGTGCTGCCTTCATACGACTGAGCAGAACATGGGAGCTGATATTTAGGTGGCAACTTTGAGGTCGGATCGAGATCGGGTCACGTTCCCACCGCGAACAAACCGCTCCACAGTTCATTTGGAACTGAACCGACACCACCTCCTCTCAAGGGTTTTGTTGAAAACCACCACACTTGAGTGCAATTGCTGTGTTCACACCTGCCCAAACAAATCGCACCATCAGGGATGACGGTGCAGGGTTCCATTCGACCAAACCAAACAAGGCAGGTGTGTAAACACCCAACTGACTTTGCGATAGTAAACTCAAAAGAGTTAGATGGTTGAGTTAAGATCCAACCCATTGTAACCTCAGGTAATGTAAACGTTTTCAGGCCCCACGGCTCTTTTACATTTTGGAGATAATCATAAATAGACCAGCTTACATGTTTATACATTTATTTTTGAAAAAGACACACATGCACGCAAACAGGACACAAATCAGTGTGCAGTTAAATTACAGGGATTTGTTCCATTCCAGTTATTTCTCATGTACACTATCTGTCACTGTCTTCACTCCAAAACAGTAACATATAATGTATTACCAAACCACCATCCATCTGTGCAAAAGTGACCACATACAGTACTTTCTCAATAAATGTTCAACAACTGGTATGTTCTGCTGAGCAATATCAGATATGATTGGGTGAAACATATGTTCCCAACGAGCCAGATACCCAACATGCTTCAGTTTAGTCGCTGTACTGTTTCCAAACCTCTAAGGTAACGAGGGGTCGAGTACATCATTGCTTTCTGCTGTTTGTTTATAATGTTATGAATGCACGCTATTTTTGAAACTCAACAGGTTGTGGTCAACTGTGGCCTTACTTCTTTTTTTTTGCACTTTGTAAGCATAATCATGGACAAGAGTCTCCTAGTGTTCCAGTCTGAGAAACAGGCTGTTGCAGCAAAACAGAAAACCATGTATTAAAAAGAAATTAGTGTCTTGCAGTGTTGTATTTTGTTAGGAATGAGACATTCCTTCTCCAGTGTTTCCTACAAGCCTCTACTAGCACAGAATCTTTCCCACCCACCCCCATTTTGCGCTGTTACCAGTCAATCATCTCAGACTGGTGAGCCTGAAGGCAATGGCAGCAGAGAGCAGAGAGAGAGTCCATGGAAGCCCAGCAATAGCAGTTCAACTAAACTATTAGTTTAGCAGCTGAAGCGGTGAGACAGAAGACAACAGGGATAACATAAGCAAGGTTTGGGTTTGGCAAGCTGGCTATTTACCTATATTAGGCGCCTTTTGTTGGTGCGCTTATCAATGTTACTTTATGGTTGGAATATGCACCAAACAATATAAGCTTCAGAACACTTAAGCATAGGAAACGAGGAGATTTGCAGTCAGCTTTTATTACGGCAACACCACATCTGTTTGAAAGCACGTGCTTTCAATTTGCTTTGTAGCCCTCATTTTCCTAAATGTTGCCTTTCTTGTGGCAATTACTTGTCTGTTAAAATAGCTTCCCTCTGACTGTAATCTCCTCAAAAAGAAAAACAATCTGGTGAGACAGTGGATATTTAGTGTTCTGTTGGAAAACTCTGGAAACCATTGGCTTATTTCAAAAGTCTAATTCTTTTAAGGTAAATGTCTTAGGCTTTGATGTTCCGCGCAACAGGAGAGGAAACAATTGGAATACAACAGCCAAATCCCCACCGAGAGAGAGGGAGCAGCTGGCCTGGGTGGAGGGGGTAGATTAGACGTTTTAAAGATCTTTAGATGCGGTGACAGTGTGATTTTGAATCAACTCTCCTCCTCTGCAGCAGTGTTTGTCATTTCTGGCCACATTCAAGTGATTAAAAAGCCACAGATGCTGGCCCAGCTTCCACTGTGGAGGCAAACAGGCCAAACCAAGGCCTTCTCATTGTTTCAACCTCCTCTCGAGTCTGTTCACCATCAATTTAAATGATTTCAAACACATTAATCAAATGTGTCAATGGTTTACGAGACATAAGAAGAACAGCAGCTAATGAAGATGGACGTAACTTGACCTGATTATCCTTTTGCACAATGGGAACTTAGTTTAATGAGGAATGGAATTTATGGGAATAATAAGACACTCGTTTGTAAGACGATGCTGTGAGCATGATGTCACAAGAAGGGATTTAAAGTTTTTTTTCAGTAAAACTTGTATCATTATGATTCCCAAAATCTTAAATTCTGGGAAATTGTTTAAAATTATGTTGCAAACAGAAATTATTTAGTAGTCTAACTATGTGGTATGTGACCTGCTTTTAATTTTAATTCTGCAAATGTTATTTGTAAATCTAGGTTTTCCTATCCCAACCCTGTTTACAAGTAAAGTCAAATCAAAACACACTGTCTTATGACATTGCTGTAAAGGTATTCAAACAAAACAGCTTCCACTAAATTTGTGTATTTATATAACCTTAAAGACATATAATATTTTAAAGGTTAACAAGTGTTCAGTATTTCATATTTTGTTTGAGGAAATGCATTTATGGTCAAAGGTCAGACTCAGCCAGCCTGCCCATCTGAAAGCAGTTCAAGGTCTAGTTCAAGGAACCTCCAGCCTCACCTGCAACACAGCTGGGTGCTGATTCCTGTGTCTTTGTCCATCAGGACGCTCTGCTTCAAAACATTTTGGACAATGAGGTCACCAACATGAAACTTTGTCTTCATGGGGCAGTTATTGCCACAGTGGTGTCTGTCTCCATCTGTGGGAGAACACACATGCATGCAGGATGAACCGTGATGGTGTGGACAGAGACAAATAAACCCACACAGCTACAACAAGACCACGTAGATCAGAGTAACATTTGTTTTTCTTATTTCAATAAATCAGTAACTCCATGATATATACTGGTGTGTAATCAGAAAAGTTCTGAATCAATATTTGAATTATTTTACTTAAAACGATTTGTGTGTGTGCTTTTTGTGTGCAAGGCGGAACAATTCTGTTGAGATATCGTGGGGAAGGATTTTCATATCGGACTCGGTTGCTGTTTATTTTTTCTGAATAGAAACTACACTGGTGAGTGTTTTCTTCATTAAATTAAGCTCCGTGGCACTATTGCGTGACCTTATCAATACATGAGTATTTAACAACGAGACAATCAAACGAGAGCTGTGAAAACGTTGTGATTTAAAGGCCGGGACAGCAAACGTTAGCCGTGCTGCGCTAACATCAGTCAATAACATTCGCCGTTGACAGCTAGCTAGCTAGCTAGCAAGGCGGCTAATGACAGCAGCACAATATCAACTTCCTCAAAGCGGACTAGCATTTATTTATGTCTTCTTAATTTCTTTGTACATGTATGTCTGTTATGCAACGTAGTCGTTGTCCACGGACTTCTGTTCAGTCTCCATGGGCGTTGTTAAGATAGTTGTGAGAATGCAATACAAGCTAGTGTTAACACTAAGTTAGTTTAGTGTCTAATCTAGTGCTAAGCTAATTTAAGCAACCTAATAATTCTTAAGTTCGCACTATTATGATCCAATAGTCTTGGCCACGATGAAAATAATGGGATACAAAGGCGTAACATTTTGAAATTATTAGCTTGAGTTACAGTCCATATCAACACACCTAGGCTTAAGACCTTAGGTTCAGATACGGAGTATTGAAATGTTGTTGCACATCTGTGTAGATCTCTGTCCTCAGCACAGTCCCCTCCTCAGAATCTAAATGTTCCTTCTACTTCATTCAGGAGACAAGCCGTTTTCGTATTTATTGTTGCTTTGAAGAGAAATAATCTGTAAGCAGAGGTGCTGGGTAGGTTTGTGCGATATGATATAAAGTGTGAGATAATAAACATTTGTCAACTGTCAGACATTGTGCCATACAGGTTACACAGATTTCTTAATGTACTATACCACTATATATATATATATATACACTACCGTTCAAAAGTTTGGGGTCACCCAAACAATTTTGTGTTTTCCATGAAAAGTCACACTTATTCACCACCATACGTTGTGAAATGAATAGAAAAT
>JAVQJL010057839.1:0-18248 GCA_036024295.1 Nannoperca obscura
GAGGGTCCTTGGTTTTGCTTGCATTAGCGTTAGTGGATTGGTCGCTTTCATGTGACCAAGATTGCAGCACATCCAAATAATTCACGTTAATCCACATCATACTGTTTAAGCCGAAGATATTCACCGTGTGATGACAGAGCTTTGGGAGAGCGAACAGCCATAATAACTAGAAACAAGTGGGCCGAGAGGAAAAGACAGCTCAGCTCAATCACTTTAGTTTCTGCAAACCGTATCAAGGATGCCCGTCCTGTCGTTTCACTACAGCCAACCTACCAGAAACCCCGTCTATGAAAAACATGGAGCTAGCTAGCTAGCTAATGTCGCCTCGAATTTAGCCACAGTTAGCGGCGGAAAATTGCCAATTAATGAAATATAAAGATACATTTAATGCAGGAGACTTACCATTTTGTGTTGTAGAAGACGGAAGTTCCTCAGCCACGCCTGGGACTCCTCTTCCGTAATCCTACATCGTCGAGTATAGATAGGGTGCGCTAGTTTTTATTAAACTTTACGTTTGAAGAAGCGGATTTTTCCACGCAGCAGAAGTGCTGCTGATTGCGTGTATTAATCCGCCCGGGTGCAGTGTTGTGTATATTGAAAACGAGTATACCCTAAGACTCGTCCATTCTGCTCTGTGAACAGGAGACATGTTGCCCAGAGACCTTTGGTTCAGGGTTTATTTTGACCTTTTGGAAACTGTTCTTGAATAAAATGTATAAAATAACAACGTCACAAGTTAGGTTTGACTTAGTTAAATCGCTGAATTACGGGTTTAGCGGTAATCTATTTGAATGCACACTATGGTTTGTTCCGTCGATACCATTCTAAAATAAGATTAATGTATTAATTATTCCTCAAACTTGTTTTAATAGATAATAAGATTTGAAAATGCTCCTTAAATTTGTGAAACGTTGTGAAATTTTATTTCTTTCCTTCAAATTGTTATTCAGTTTAAAATAGGTCATACTTGTATTTGAATGTATTTCACACCCCCCTCTAATGACAATTGGTTTTTTCCATCATGGACGCCATTCACTGACGGTAAATATCGTTGCTCTTAAGCATTCAAAGATCGATTCTGTACTCTAAGTTTGTATCATTCCACTCTTGTAATTTAAAAACCCCTTCGTATGAAACGGTTGTGTGTAAAATCGTAAAATCACGGTGACCGGTATTGAAATTTAAGAGTAATGCGGGCAGTTCGGGCCCAGCGAGCTGGCGATCTATGATGCAGACCTGCGTATACGTGTGTTTGGGTTCGTGCGTGATTGAGTGTGTTTAATGCCTGTATGTGATAGAGAGACGCGGGCAAACATAAACAGATAGTAAGAATAAACACATGGACACTATTATGTGTGAGTCTCGTCTTCTTTTATTATCCACTCAGTCCGCTGTCCTTGTATCAGTTTGTCCAGACGCTGCAGGTCTCTGCCACACAGCATCATGAGTGAGTTGAAGGACTGCCCCCCACTCAAATACTACGACTTCAAACCCGTCGAGCACGTGAAGGTGTGTCCTCGCTACACTGCTGTGCTCGGCCGTTCAGAGGACGATGGCATCGGCATTGAGGAGCTGGACACCCTGCAGCTGGAGCTGGAGACGCTCCTGTCCTCAGCCAGCCGCCGCCTCCGAGCCCTGGAGGAGCAGAGACAGGTAGGCTGAAACACCCCCACCCCAATCCCCCGGGGTTTAATCCCAAAGCAGTTGTCTGTAATTGTGTGACTGTCTCAAATGAAAACACACGTTTCAAAAATGCCCCCCTTGTTGTGCCGCCTCTAAGATCCTCACAGACTGGCAGGACAAGAAGGGAGATAAGCGCTTTCTGAAGCTGGGAAAAGATCCAGACCCTGCTGCCTCCTCTCGCCACAAACCAAAGAAGCAGAAGTTGGATGGCAAAGGTGGTCACGGGCCGGGTCCAGGTCCTGGCAGACCCAAGTCCAAAAATCTGCAGCCTAAAGTCCAAGAGTATGAATTTACAGACGAGCCACAAGACATTCCACGCACTCCTAAAAACGATGCACCCAACAGGTCAGCAGCTCTTTGAGATATCTCCCACTTCTACTTACCGAGTGTGTTTTGGCAAGTTATCTTTTGTATTGAAATGTTTTTGTTTTTTTAAATGTCAGATTTTGGGCATCAGTCGAGCCGTACTGTGCTGATATCACAAATGAAGAGATACGACTGCTAGAAGAGCTTCTGAAACCCCCGGAGGATGAAGCTGAATACTTTAAAGTATGATATAAAAAGCCACGTACCTGTTGTTTTTGTTGTATCTTAATTCACTCAAAGCAAAACCAAAATTCAGCATGTTTTTATTGTGTTAAGTGAAATGTGTGTCACTGTCTGTGTTACCTGTAGATTCCAGCACTGGGGAAACACTACTCTCAGAGGTGGGCTCAGGAAGATCTGCTGGAGGAGCAGAGGGAAGGAGCACGAGCCAACGACAAGAAAAAGAGCCTCATGGGGGGGCCGCTGTCTGAGCTGGATGCAAAAGGTGAGGGAAGGCGGCCGTCTGTGCCTAAAATGACTGCACGTGGTCTAGTTTGCCCTCGGTATTACTGTAGTTACTGCACATTCATGTCCTAATACTCATCCTCATGTTCAACGACTCCAGATGTTGACTCCCTGTTGAAAAAGTCAGAGTCCCAACACGAATCTCCAGAAGACGGCGGGTGTCCCTTCGGTCCTCTCACGCAGCGTCTGCTCCAGGCCCTTGTAGAGGTCAGTGTAGTATTTTATGATCAAGCATGTACATTGATAAAACTTCAATAATGTATAGTGACTTTTAAAAAATACACGACTGTTGGCATCTGAAAGATTCACGTTTCAATTTCATGGAAACACTAAAACAGATGTATTTTTTTCCAGGAGAACATTATATCCCCCATGGAGGATTCTCCTATACCTGACATTTCGGGGAAGGATGCTAATGACGGCGCTGGCACTTCTCCTCGAAGCCAAGGAAAAGCTTTCAGGTATTCGTGCAATGAATGCTCAAGATATCAGAGGCACCAAGATCAGTTCATCGCATTAGATAACTTGGCATGTCGGCAGCCATTTTCATACACAAGTTACATTCTCACACCAACCCCAATATCTGAGGTAGGATAACGAACACATGTTCAACCTGTGTTTGACCAATTCATACCAGACCGCTGTCATGGCGTAATCCCCCAGGTCAGTGTCACTCCCAACACCCAGGCCTGCAGCTGTCAATTCTAAATCCTTTCATCAAACCTTTCATCAAATCATAGGTGCATGTATGTGACAGTATTTACGTTTACACAGGCATGCTGTATGTTTCTAGTCTGCACATTTGGAGGAATGAATGTGAAATATCAGATTATAATGTTTGACATGTTGGTTCAGATCCCAGCGTATCTAGAAGTTGTGATTTCCTCGCCACACATATACACAGGTGACACTGTCTGTGGCGGCCTGGCCACAAGACTGCATATTGTTTGGGATTTCTCAGCAGTTCGTAACGTTTATTGTAGGTATTGAGTTACCACCCTGAACCTTTTACTTTCTGTGCCACGTATCTCATATCTTCTGTCTTTCATCTTTCTCTTTCCAGTGTTCCTCACACACGTTCTCTGGAGGCTCGGATCAAAGAGGAGCTGGTGGCTCAGGGGCTGCTGGACTCTGAGGAGCGACCTGGACCTGGGGGAGACTCCGAGGACGAGGTCCTGGCAGAGCTGCAGAAAAGACAAGCGGAGCTCAAAGCCCTGAGCGCTCACAACAGAGCCCGTAAACAGGAGCTGCTCCGGTGAGGACACAGGCCTTCAATGGATATTTAATAAGCATGAAGCCAACTGTAAATCAAATAAAGTAATAAACATGTTATTTGCTGCTGCCTCACAGGTTGGCGAAAGAGGAGATGCGTAAGCAGGAGCTGAGGCAGAGAGTCAGGGTGTCTGACAATGAAGTCATGGAGGGATTTCGAAGAATCATGGCAGCCAGGCAGAAGAAGCGCACTCCAACCAAGAAGGAGAAGGACCAGGCCTGGAAAGCACTGAAGGAGAGGGAAAGCATCCTCAAGTTACTGGATGGATAGAGAAAGAAATCGCGTGTTTTTATCCAGAAGCATCTTTTCCCCACAGGGTGACGTTGATGTATGGCACGGTTCACTGCAGGTCTGTGTGATTTGAGTAGAGACTTTTCTGTAGTAGTTATGTCCTGTACAGCACAGAGCTAAGTTGATCGGTGACATTTAGTATGCAAATGTCACAAATTTCCCTTTGTTGAATTTTAGTTTTTGTCAGGTTTTTTATGTTTTATTTTGTTTACCATTGTAATGTTACCAAAACAATACACATGAATGTTTGAATAAATCAGTACCACTTAAAGACCGCTTTTAGTAGGTGTCTGAAATGCACAGTTCAGAGGAGATCATTAAAGTGCGTACAGGAGTCTTTTGAGTCCTCCTGGAACCCATTTGGTCACCAGCATCACAACCAGAAGATTTGAAAACTAACTGCTGCCACTGATTCAAATAATGGTTAAACATCATTAGATCAATAAATATCTCGTGTTGCTGTTTACATGCTTAATGTTGACCATTTTCTATAACTACCACAGTGCACTGACAGTGAGATGTTATATTTTACTGACCTTTTAAAACCAAGGGCTAAATCTTTTATTAGTGAGGCAGTGTCGGAGTCCCTTTTCCTTAACATGACACAATGCTACACTATCGTTGGTCGTCATAAAGACTAGTGTTGTATAAAATCACACAATCTACTGTGTAAATAGGAAAAATAGCACACAAGAACTTACATTTCTACTGTTTCATCGTTTTTTTTGTAGCAGCTGCATATTTATTTTATTTTTATTCATTTTTTTGTTATTTACCCACATTGTTTGCTCTTAATTTGAAAGCAGAAGTATCCTGAGCTATGGATGCAAGTATTTGTTTCAGTAGTGTCTTGTCCTACCCCACTTTCTGTCTTCCTCTTTACTCAGTCACCACTAGATGGCAGTCATTGTCTTTTGACTGATTAGACCACAGAATTTGCATAGCAAAGGGCCTGTGGTTGACATTAGTCCAACAGTGTAGTGTGTGTTCAGTCCTTACTTGAAGATATCCTCGCTGATCTGCGTCTCTCAGCGTGCAGCTGTGTGTGAGGGTCACTCGGTTCACAACACAACAGTCAGACACGCTTCTCTTTCACCATCTTTCACATGGTCGCAGCCGCCACCACCACCACACCGCTGGATTAAGAGCGTACTGAGAAGAGGGCTAATGTGCCCACCAATGTCAGAGCTTTCACAGTCCACTTCCAAATCTTTTTGGATGCATTTCATCTCCTCGTTTGTTTTACACTGATTTTCATTCGGCTTTGGCATTATAGTTACAAACTGAAGTGGAGGGGAAGGGTGCTACCAGGATGCTAGTTGCTGTCAAACAGATGTTTAGTAAAAATACATTTCTTTTAAATATGAGAATATAAGGTGGCACCGATGATACCACTAACCTTAACTAGGTAGCCAGACGTGTATGATTTCCCACTTGTGTATATACAGATGTGTATGCTGGAATGGCAAATCCACAATAATACAGCTGGTCTAGACCATGTTTTCAGCAGAACGGCGGGCTGGTTGAAAATAAAAGCTCATGTTCAGTGTCCTTGAGAAGGGCTGCGAGCTAACGGCCAGGCTTGAGGCTCCAACAATGGCCCAATCATCCAGTAAAACCCCTTCAGTTTAGGCTGGTGTCCTCTATGCAAACTCATAATGCCGTCAGGCCATGTGTATAAAAGGTTTCAATAATATGCAGACCTTTTGAATCGTCCTCACAGGTGAATGAGAGGCTGAATAGAGAGCTGTGGCGGCCCCTCGAGGCTGGGCGTATCACACCCTGCTTTTGTTGCGCTTGTTGTCACTAGACTTCAACTGAAGGGCAGGTGGGTTTTGTGTTGATACATTGCCGCTCATACACGCTCAGTGATGCTCGTCCGCTGTTTGCTCATCCCGTATTGAGCTGGGTTTTTTATTCAGGCCAGCCAGACTCCTTTTGACAACCCAGGTGCTGTATCCCTGAGGGAAGTATGAGGCTCGAACTTCTGCCTCAGCTCCACTTGGTCACGTAGGTCTCTCCTCTCCCCATGTGAAATTCAGCTACGTGGTGAGCTTCTTCACTCCTCTCTGTCATGCCCTGTAAACCTTTATGGCTGTTTAAGAAGAGGGCTCTTCACTGGAGGCTCTGAGTAAATAACTTGAACTTCAGTATTCAGTATTCTGGCACAGGAAGTGCAGCATGTCAAGTTTTTTATATATCTCCTCAGGCAAGAAGACAAGTAGAGTGTAAATACAGTTGTATCATGTGGGCAGGCTGTGTGCTGTGTCTTGTGTGTTTACATGAGTACACACACACACACACACACACACACCACACACACACACACACACACACTCATCTATGCTAGTATCAACCCTGATCTTTTGTCAGTGGGGGCCTTTCTGTCCATTGGTTCTTTGTTTTGCCTGTTTGCACGAACTATGTTTCTTTCTCCGGGGCTCTCCTCCTACTCCACCTCCATCCCTGCGTTCCTGAGCATAGACAGAGGCTGACACACACACACACACACACACACACACTTTCTCTCTCTCTCTCTCTCTCACTCACTTACTCACTCACTCACTCACTCACTCACTCACTCACTCACTCACACACTGACAAATAGATAGGGGTAAAGGGCTTTAACATAAATCTGTCTGTCCTTTGTCTTAATGCTATGTCAGCTTTCATGCTGAATTGAAACTGTGTGTATGACAGAGACACAGACAGAGGTTGAGACAGCTGCTGATGCCGGCTGGTCCACTAAGAAGACCCTCTGTCCAGCCAGGCCACGCCTCGGCTCTACTCCCGCACAGAGAACGATTGTCTTCAGCGCTGCTTCCACCATTCTGATGTCATGGTTTGTCCTTCCCCAGAGGACTGCTGTTGCTGTTGTGGTAAAAACTTGCCAGACCTTTTAGCCCGCAGTCAGAGGCATGGATGCACGATGACATAATCACAAGTATTGCATACACAAAAACACTCCTGTGCTCTCACCTTTTTGACCCCTCCTCTTACTGACCTGGTTTGAATCTCATTTGCTTCTCATTTGCATGGCAGTTGATGCTTTTCTCCTGAACTTGGCAGCTCGTAAGCAAATCTTTTTGCCTCGTTCAGCCCCACCTGACTGGGCTTTGCTCACCGGTGAGGCAAAGATAAAGATTCTTGGGTCCCCTTTTCAACCTGTCAAGCCTTTTGTACGAGATAAGCACAATCAACTACAGACAAGCCATTCACTTACAGTATTAGAGGCAACAAACAAACCCAGTCAGACAAGTGACATGTCTATACGTTGTAAGGTGTAAGTTGCATGGCTCTAGGGATGGCAATGTCGGTTTGTCAGTTGGTCCACCACTTTCCAGATTTAAATATCTCAACAACTATTGGATCAAATGTCAAGAAATCTTGTACAGACATTCAGCATCCCAAGAGGACGAATACTACAGATTTTGTTAAACCCCTGATGTTCCCTAGTGCCACCATCAAGCTGACATTTCAGCTTTTAGTGAAATAACCCAACATGTATTGGATGGTTTTGCCATTAAATTTAATAACTGAGGTGATCCTCTGACTTTCCATCTTTCGCCACCAGCAGTTCAAAGTTTTTATTTATCCTGTGATATATCTCAACATCTACTGGATGGATTGGCACAAAATGGATGATGTATCCTAATTAGTGATTTCCAAATTTTTTCTCTAGCACCACCATGAGGTTGATATTTGTGGTTCTAACTACTATTCAACTATTGGATGGATTCCCATGGAATTTTGTTGACATTCATATCCCCCTCAGGATGTATTCTAATGAGTGGATCCCCTGATTTTTCCTCTAGCACCATCATCAGTTCAACATTTTTATTTGTCCAATACTAATGACATACCCACCTCAACTGTAATTTGTCTTTAATGCTTATTAGCAATTGTTAGCATGCCAACATGCTAAACTGAGATGGTAACCTTGGGTGAAATCTCCTAAATATCAGCATGTTAGCATTGTCATTCAGCATTAGCATTTGGCTTAAAGCACCACTGTTGCTAATTAAGTACACCCCCACAGAGCTGCTAGCATGGCTGTAGAGTCTTGTTGGGAATATAAGTGATTATGTTATTTATAGGATGTAAGCAAAATTGACACCAACCTGATAACATCTGTTGAGATCAGGATTAGGGGCCTGAAGGTGAGTGCGAGGCTTGATTGCTGTCACACCCATGACCTACAACACAAGTCCCTTTAATGAGTCGTTAATACTCAGAAGGGCAGTTCAGTCCATGTTTGCTTAAGGTTTTATGAGTCTTTAGTCAGTCTTTTGCAAAGGTTCAAGCCATGCCAAGTCCACGACCAGCCCCCATCTGAAAGCTATCCTTTTCACCTCTGTCTCAGTAACAAAGTCTCCTGAGAGCTGGCTCGGTGCCATTCTTGTTTGGCTATACTTTGTTAGACTCACCAGGCAATAAGTAAGATAAGAAAGAGGTTGGTGGATAAGAATGTGCCATGTTAGAGTGCTGTTTGTCATTGGTAGTACATTTGGACTGTAGAGGTCAAAGCTCTTGAGAAATATGCTTCCCTTTGGAGATACGGCTAGATAGCAGAGGCATGTAGAGGGGACCTATAAGGAGACTGTGTATGGATATATATGCACATATTTCTACACAGATTTCTACTGCCACCTCAGCCTTTCCATATGGTGGGTAAATTGGAGCAATGGGACTGAAAGTGGTTGTGGGACATCAGAAGGCCGCCTGTCTCCTCCCCATGGGGCAGGATGGATAATGTGCTCCTTACCCAGGACCTCCTCCAAGCTGTAGGGTGGTGGGGCAGAGAGAGGACATCACGGCACTGTGGATAATAGTCATTGAGAAACGAAGGAGACACCATGAAAAACACCTCTCTCACCACCCACCACTTCTCTGTCATCCTCCCTCAATCCTCTCCACATCTCTCTTTCGTTTCCTCTGCACTGTTATTATCACCCAGATCATTATCAGGCTTACTCTCTCCTCTCTGCCATGGAGAGGATGGCCTGCCGCCCACATGGCTTTGGTGAGAGATTTCTAACAGCGGCAGCACAGGAGGAGTGGGGGGAGAAAAACGAAGACAAGAGGCCCAATAAAGTCCATCTAAATATAGAGGCTGCAAGGCCTTTTTCCCCTTGTCCTTATAAAGAGCTGCTGGTGAATCCGGGTGGACTATCCTCCTCACTGTGCTGAGAGCTGATCACTCCCTCCAGGATCGGGAACTGTTGGTGCATGGAAACACACACACACCCGTGCACGCAAACACACAGAGCTGCGTTGTTTTATGAGAGAGAGAGAGAGAGAGGACAGGGAGCTTAGTGAGTTTTTTTCTTTACATGAGAAGGCAAATCATGTTTGGTGGAACATACTAAAATAGGAGAGGTTTGAGGAAACCTCCAAACAGAAATTATGGGAGAATGAGTGATGGGGGAGGTTCCTGACCTGAGAGCTCAAGACAGTGGAGGAGATTAGGTAAGAAGATAGAGATGAATTTATGCCCAAAAATATCTTGAGGGATGGATTATACATTTAAATTTATATCAACACTCTCCAGCTTCCATCCAAGGATGCCCCTTTTTGGCTCTTCTACTTCTACTCTAATCCTATCTCACATATAGTATATATGTTTTTCTAAAGGGAGATCTGTTTCTAAACTTGGCTCTGTTTAAAAGGATTAGTTTGACATTTTTGCAAATGTTCTTACTCATGGTAAGCTAGGCTAACCAGTTGCTTTTTATAGCTTTATATTTACAGTACGGACATGAGAAAGTAAATAAGCATAGGTCCCAAAAAGTCAAACTCTGTGTCTTGACCACTTAGTTTTTTCAATGAGTCCATCCATTGCCTTTCCAGAGTACCATCATGTGTTAGCAGCTGAATGAAACAACTTGGCAAGGGACTGCAAATGCTTCTGCAAATGAAGTTCTTTGTTCTACCAAAAATAACTGGAGCTCTCCACTGGTCAAAAATCTGTTGTAAATGTTCAGGCTTGCAGTCAGCAAAATAGAGGTGACCTCTTTACTCAGGACCCCCCCTCACAAATTAACAAATCCAACAGCTTCATCATCAATGTAAGTGACTAATGTGATTTACACCCATATCCTATGCACTGTTGCTGTCTGTCTAAAGTGCAGTTATCAGTGACGGCCTGTTCTGTTTTCTGCTGTTGTCATCTGTAAAATCAGCACCTGCTTTCTACCATTAAATAACAACATCAGTTAATATACAGAGTGTGCTGGTTAACACAGACCATAGACATTTGTGTTTCAACTGGAAACACAGAAGCAGGTTACTAATAGTGCATTTATTCACACAGTGACACAGATATAATGTTTGCTAGGCTCTGTGCGAAGCAAACAAGAGGTCATTTTCACAGCTGTCCCTGTATGCCAGCGGTGACAGCAAAAGTTCAGAAGTCAAACATGGGAAAAAAGTTCACTGTGTGTGTTTTAAAATCCTCTTCTACACCTGTTGCTTACTGTCCCCTGCGGTATGTGTGTTTGTGTGTGTTTAGGGCCACACACAAACATGGTTTGTGGCTGTCTGAGCTGAGACCATACACCAAAGGCAAGCACAAAAAACATGAACACACACACAAACAAACACATACACACACATACACACACACACACACACACAGACTCACACACTGAACACCAGCACTTGTTACATAAGAGCTCCTCTTCCACATAGACAACTCCACAGCGCAGTCTGACAGAGTCAATGTCAAACTCTGCATGAGAAAGAAAAGGGGCATAATTCGTGCATGTTCAGTTTCTATGTGTACAGCTGAAGTGGATTGACCTGTGTGTGTGTGTGTGTGTGTGTGAGACTGTGTCAGTTTGTGGTTGTGAAAGCCCCACTGAGAGAGGAAGCTCAGCTGTCAGTAGTTGTCAGGCGCTGGGCCTCTCTCCCTCCCTCTATCCTCTCTCTCTCTCTCTTTGCTGATCCTGTTGTAGTTAACCTTGCCCCCACCCCCACCCCTCTTTCGTTTTCTCCCTTCCTCCTCTTTTCTGCCCCCCAACAGCGGCTGGCTGGGTTTGAGGTCGAGGTGGGTGTGCTCGTTTGTACAAGCATGTTAGCCAGAGATAAGGAAATGTGGCACAGGACCAACAAACCTCCCTCTGGGTTGGACATATTACGAACACACACACACACACAAACACACAAACAACAGAATTGCCCGAAATGTTGTGGCCTAAAGTTATGGCATTTATTATGTGGCATCAATATTATAAACTCTGACTTCGCCTCACCCCTGGATTTAGCACTTCTTGCCTACTTGTCTTCTTGCACTCTATCCACCGCTCTGTCTCACCCCGTGCAGGGTGTTACCCATGCTGCATTAGCTGCTCACATGCAGAATTACGCAGGACAAACACCCTCTCTCTGCAAAGCTTGCTCCCCGTTTTGTTGGGGGAGAAATCATTTCTGTGTGTGTGCATGCTGACCCTGCCAGACTGGTGTGACGTGGTGTGAAATGGACATGAGGAGAGGATGTGAGGCTGAAGGCGTCTGTGGCGCCTCAGCTTCACTCGCTGTTGGGAGGCGTGGGGGTGGGATAGGAGCTGTGGGTGAGGGGAGTGTGGGGGGTGTCGGGGCTTGTGATTACAGCGCAGCTCTGATGGACCTCCCCAGGCTCTGTCTCACATTACAGAGCTGAGACTCGGATGCTCAGAGGGAAGACGCCAAGTGAAGACAACTACCACTCTGCTAATAGCAGACGCATTCATGAATTCACAAACAGACACACACACACACAGATTAAATTATCACCCACATATCCACAGATGCCCAGTTCATTGAGACACTAATCACTTCACTTCACTCAGAATGCAACCTGTTCCAGCTGTTGTGTCTGTCTTTTTCTGTCTCGCCAGCTAATTAAACCCTCTTCACCATTAACTTTGATAAACTTTACCTCAAGTATCAGTTCTATATGGGGCTATCTCTTCTGGTCCATCTCATTATCACCAGCCACAGTGGAAGTGCCAGAAGGAGCAGGAGGTGTGAGAGTGGTGCGTAGGGCCTTCAGAGCAGCTGATAGGATGCAGGCCTGCTGTTGGATAAGCACTTGTTTCTGGCAGAGCCCTGAAAACTCACACTGATCCACAAATATCTCAGTCTTTATCACACCCAGACTTCACAGTCCTGGTTGGACACTTTCCACTGTCATTTTCACTTAGTTTCCAAGAACATTTTCATTGACTCACAACAGTTAGCAAGCTCCTCGCATCTTAAAATGTTCAGGTATTTTAATCATTTTTCAACACAAGTAATAAGATAAATATGTTTTCACTTTCTGATTCCACTGACTATAAGACAAAGGCTTGTTGCTTCCTTATAAGGCGGTATATGATAGGAACAAAATGCTGCAGTCACATTCTTTCGATGGCCAGAAAAGCTCTTAAAGTTAAAAGGACACTATGCAACTTGTTAAAGAAGAAATACCACATTTATTCTCCTACAAATAAAAAGTTGAATTTGTAAGAAATAAAATGCACCCTTGCTCAGTTCAATACACTCAGGGGGTTTGCTCCTACACTCTCACTTGTTCTGGGCTGCTGTTACTGTGCGTTTTAGCATTAATGTTTATGTAGAAAACAGAAGTAAACTCACTCTTACTCCGCAATGTGTCCAGTCTTACTGGCTGAACCAGCTGAATTCTTCGGCACTCGACCTGAATAATGAGGTTGCTCACCTTGTTACAGGTTTTTGGCAGCTTTGTACCCAGTTGAACTGCTTTTAATCCTTACAACCGCTTTTCTCTATACAAACCTTTGTCCAAGTTTGTAGCATCTGTGTGACAGGAAAATCTGTTTGGAGTTTTGATTTCCATCCTACATTTCTCTTCCTCCTTCCCCTATTTGCAATTTGTGTAAATATTAAACCTCCAACACCCCATCTAGGTAAACGTTCTCTTTTGCCATTTCTTGTGCTGTGACGGCATCGCAGATCCACATGTAGACTGTTAATCACTGCACTGCACTGCACAGACATCCCAACTGTTTGACATTTCTTCACCGGTGACTCTGTCAGCTACTGTTCTTCTCATCTCCAGTGCTTACAGTTAATCTCATTTGTTGTAATATATAAACAATGTTAATACACATAAGTAAAAACAAATTAGTATGCAGCAGTGTTTTTGACCAGGTACTGTCCCCCTTCAACTAAAGTTTATGACTACTGACCAGTCTTCAGTGGTTATTATGCCATCCTGCACATCGCTCTGTGCTAACTAGGACTTTTACTTTTCCCCTTCAGCCACCTGCTGACTGCCCCTTCTTCTCATTCAAACCAGACCATGTTATCTGAATGGGTTAATGGCGTGGGAAAAAAGTTTCTAGGGTCTGGGCATTGGGTAAATATAGCCTGTATCTGAGGCCTATCTGACACCAAAGCACCAACACTCCCCAGACCCAGACAGTGGGACTGGACTCTGGCATGCCACACACAGACACAAGAAGATCTAGAGACAGGAACCGTCAGGTGTAAGATGCTTGGCTTGGGTTTTAGAGGCCATTTAATAAGGGAGCATTTGCTTTAAATAATGTTAATGTGGGATCACAACACACTACGAAATAAGGCGCTCATAAAATTGTTATTTATGATTCTCTATAAAGCATTCATCTCCACAGGAGATTAAACTAGAGGGGCTCCCTAAGTGCTCATAACTCATGTATCATTTAAATTTGATGTAGCTTATAAATTGAATGGTACGTTGTTTAGATATCATTAATCAATCAGCAATTACAATTGCTTACTGTATAAAGAGCCAGAACAGCAAGTCAAAGCTTTTATTTATTAATGTAGTTTTACACACAGTTTTACATTTAAAAATGATGACAAATGTTTTTTAGTAGTACAGTATTTTTTAGACCTGCAGGCTACGTATACAGAAAATAATAAATTATATTTTAAAGATAAATTAGTATCAATTTGAGTGTATTATGTATTATTGGTGATAATGTGTTCTAAATCCCCAAATGTCACTGTATTTAATTACATTACCTCAAATTAAGAAGAAACTTGCCTTAATTTTGCTACGTTACGTTACGGGAAGAAGAAACACAAACGACAAGCAGAAAAGTAGAGTAAATAAATGTGAGTGCGATCACAAACAGTTAACTGAGAGGTGAGATAGTGAAAGATAAACAGACAAAGTGAAGAGAAGAGAGGGGGACCAGCGTCACTGCAGTAACAACCACAGCAACAGCAAGGACACAAATTCTGTTGGACACTAGTTTGTTTAAAACTGTTTGTTGTGACATGATTCAGCTATAAAAACTGCAACTTGTAATTTGTTTTGTCAGCTTCTATAACATGTCCTAACACACTGGCATGGATTCTATCAGGCTTCTTTTTTTTTTTACTTATACTTGCTGTAAAGCCATGACTTGTTCCTAGACACAGCTCCTGAACACAAACACATGCTGTCATCACTGAATAATACATATTAAAAAGCTAAAATAACATTGTATACATCAACATACACCTTCACTGAATCTGTTGAAGGGACACTCCAACAATCTTACACATAAAAGTCAGTTTACTCATCACACTTGCTCAACCTGTGAAAACAGTGTAATGTCTTCTGTTCCATGCAGTTGCATGCAGTATAAGCTGAAAGTGTGGGGTTTAAAAGATGACGGGATTTATGTGTATGTTGACCCATAGTCTGCGCTCATGTTTCCGGCTTGTAAATAACCTCATGATTTGAGTCGTCCATGCCATGAAAGCTCACTGCTTGTGAACAACATTGGGATCTTTATAATCTCTGCCATCATCCTGTGGCAGCTATGAGGGATCAGAATACAATCATGTTAACTGAAACTCATTGATATAATGGGTAAAAGGGCAGGGTGACCATGTAAGTAAGGCCTGAATATGATGAATAAATAAGGTCTGAATGGATTTCAAGCAAAGCAAAGCAGAACAAAAACATATATTGAACTCAAGGCCATATATTGTAAATCATTACTGGGTGGATAAATTACACCCTGGGTAAGGACAAAAAGATAATGGATGTGTTTTTGTTTCTAACAACCTTGCCTGTGTTTTGTTCTCCGGGCCTAAGTAGGGTTTAGAAGTGACACATCTAAAGTAGCTGATGTAAGCACAAACATGTAGAGACGCTGCTGGGAAACAGAGCTAGCCGAGCTTGTTTAGCAGAAAAAAAACAAAAACTTACTTGCAGCTCCAGTTCCTTATACAAAACGCTCAGCGAGAAAGAACACAAGCAAGCATGCTGGGCCGAGGGAACACCCAGAACCCCTGGCAGGTGGTGGTGTTGTGACTTGATAAACGACTGGGCCTCCCGATGCCCCCCTCATGCGCAACATCTAACAGCACACACAGTCTTGATAACAAGCACACACATAAGTGAGCCCGATCACCCCACAGGGCTTTTACAGGATCATCACAGCAGGATCTGCACTTCAGTTTTGTGAACAGTGACACAGCAATAACACAAATAACACAAACTGGTGGCATTTTTAACTCTGTGGGTGAATTAAAGTCCCCCTTTTGACTTTTTGGTGCTTCATTTGAACGATGAAAGAAGAAAATCAAGAGACATCTTTGAGTACAAAGTCTTTATTTTTTTTTTGGTATGGCTTCTTTGTAGGGACTGTAAAAGACATTTTATTGGAAAAAAAAAAAAATCTAGAGAAACTCTTATGCAACCAGTCAAGGATCTACAAACAAGCATCCACTGTAGTTGCATGCGCGCCCGGGCAAATCCACTGACATGGTGACAGGACACAAAACAAAATGAATACCATACCTGTGGAGCTGTAGGTTAAATGACATCAGTGCCACAACTATAGTCATAGTAACATAAAAAAGGCTATTTTAACTTAGTACCTGATATAAATACCTACATATAAATATTGTAAATGTACGTGATGACTGAAAACTTTTTAAAATACTGTACATGAATGTCCTTTTGAGAGCAACAGTTTGACAATCTCAGTGAGAAAAGGAGAAAGACAAAAAATACACTGGTGTTTGAGCTCAGTGTCAGCTACCTTTCAACATCGATACACAGCTCTCCTGGTCCCCATCACCCACATACTGCATGTGATTAATTACATCCATTTGAAATCATCAAGACCCAAGCGAGCCAGATTAACGTGACTGACTGCTGAAAGGCCAGATACAAAGGGCGCTCTGCACTTGGTTTTGTGGTAGTGGTGGTGGGTGGGAGCACTTGAAAAATCAGAAGATTCAAAAAAAGTTGTTTCTTTTTTATTAAGGCCTCTTAAAAATAAAATAAAACAAAGTGTAGTCCTGACATCACAGTCTCAAAACAATGTCGCTCCCACTGTCTTATATACTGAAACTTTCCGTTTGTCCTTGAGGTGAAATCTCTCGTCGTCCTCTGGTGTGGAGCTGAGCGCTGGAGGTTTGTTCATGGGTCAGTGCTCTAGATAGACCGAGAGGCTGGCTTCATGCCTCCCCAAGTCTCCATCTTGTCTTCACCCTGCACCCCAGATCGCTGACTGTCCCCCAGTGTCCTAAAGCAGCAGTGCCCTTTATGTCCACCCCAGATACTCTATAGTCGGGAGGAAAGAGGTGTTGCATGTCCCAGACAGCTCTCTAAACATCAATATGTACCATGGACACACACAACTTCCACTGATTGAGCCAACAACATGATAACATAGATAATAATGGCATACAAACAAACATTGACAATACAATAATAAAGGGCAATAAAAATAATAATAATAATAATAAAAAATGAAGTGTCAGCTTCTGGAAGCCCTTGGAAGCAACCACATACTTTTTGCTGTTTGGCTTCCCAACCTGAACCTCGACGGTCATCCAACCCGCTCCCACCCCTTTTACTCTTCAACCAATGAGCAAACGGCTCATCCTGATCGTATAGTGCAATAGTCCCACCCTTTTTCCTGAAAGCCCCTTGCCGATGATAGCTGGGTCACCCCATAGGGCGTTTTGCCATCCTCTGTCCAAAGGTCCGCGACACCTACTCCCTGCTCCTCCACCTGTCCCGCTCCCTCTTCTCCACCTCCTTCACTAGCTCACTGCATACGGTCCGGCTGGATGTGCTGCTGCGGGGCGTAGTGCAGGAAGGCCGGGGCCGGGCCAGCTGCGGAGGGGAGGGTGGGGTGGACGTTAGCTGGAGCTGTGGCGGCGGCGGCCGGACCGGCGGTGGTTGAGGGGCTGGTGGCGTAACTGTAGCCCAAGAAGCCAGCCGGGGAGGCAGCATAAGGGTACTGGTGCTCAAAGGCTGCCTGGGCGTACTGGGTGTAGGCTGCGCTGTAGTCCAGGTAGGGACTGGTGCTGACGGAAGAGGAGACCTGAGTGGGCAGCACCAAGCTGGGCTGCACAAAGGCTTGTGGGTAGACGTATGGCTGGGCCATCCTGCACACAGACAAAGACCAAAAAGGGGAGGGGTATTAGACAGACATCTTAGGGCCTGGCTTCCATTGTTTACATTGCTCCTAGGGGGCGAGGGTGTTGGGAATATAAACTCTCTGTAGGTGTTCTGAACTGAAGGGAGTTCTCACATGGATATCCACTGTTATTAAAAGACTGAATAGACGGGAAGCAGAGGAGGTTAGGAGGCAAAGGTGACTCAACCCCGTCGGTGTCAGTTAGTAAAACCTACAAAACCTGTTAGGTAGGGCCTCCTGAGATAGATGGGAGGAGTTGGGGGGGGTGGGGGAGTCAGCCGTTACTGGCAGGTTTTCAAGCTCAGGCATCAGTGTTTTAACAGCTGCTGCTCTTCACTCACTGAACACACTCAACACACACACGCACACAAAAAAGGGAAGTGCATGAAGGCAGTGCAGAAATTGCGGTCTCCTAGTTCTCACTTGCCGTGTAAATCTCGCACCGACTATCACAGGTGATGATGCTAGAGCTGTAATGGTGGCGAGGGAGCTCATCAGGACTGGGTGCCGGGCTCTGTGGGGGCCTCACGGGCCAGCTCTTAGATGTACCTGATTAGAGCGGTGGGGTCGGGGGACTGTGCCGTCTCGCCTTCTCTTTCTGTCTTTGCTTTGTCACTTTTGTCCGTGGAGGAAAAGGGAAGGGGAGAGGGTTTTAGACTAGTCTATTTTAATCAGGGCTTGAAGGATCTCTCCTGGACTTGTTGTCTACAGGGAGAGACGTTTGTGGCAGAGAGGAGAAGACCCCCCACCCC